>CM042835.1:26555592-26780592 GCA_023653725.1 Bungarus multicinctus | reverse complement strand
ACTGAGTCTCCTGTCCTCTTGGAATTACAGTGTAAGTTGATCCCAGCAAACCTATCACAACCTCCATTTCCAGAGAATAGAACAGAGTTGGAAGGGACCTTGGAGGTCTTCTAGTCCAACCCCCTGTTCAGGCAGGAAACCCTATATCATTTTAGACAAATGGTTGTCCAATCTCTCCTTAAAAACTTCCAGTGTTGGAGGCAAGTCGTTCCACTGGTTAATTGTCCTAACTGTCAGAAAATGTCTTCTTAGTTCTAGGTTGCTTCTCTCCATTGATTAGTTTCCATGCATTGCTTCTTGTCCTTCCACCTACAGATCTCAGGAATGTGAGATCTGGCTTTTGGTCTCTTCAGGAAAGAGTCCTTGAGGCTATCAGGTTCAAACTTTCTCCACCCCCACGCCCCTGGATAACTTTTTGCCTGATGCAGAGTTCTTGAAAACTCAAACACTTGCATTCTTTCTGTGCCATTTTCCAATATGGCTATGATGCTCAGAACACAGAGCATGGCAAATTAGAGAATTGGATTAATATTCAGAAAGAGAGAAAGAACATTTCTTAAAAAATTATGAAGTGGCAGCTTCCAATGGAACCTTAGATAGGTTCTGATTAGTGGCGTTCATAGACTGGGGCCGAACATTCAACAAGAACATGATGACAGTCTCCCTCTTTTTGTGCATGTGTCAATGTCACCCTGGCATGCAAAAGTCTTCTAGGGTGCAGCTGCAACTGCCACCATGACTTTTTCACCCTCCCCAGCTTGGGCCCTCTGGTCCTGGTCCAAGGCCTCCCTGTGTTCCTTGGGCCTTTATTCTTTTTCCATGAATGAAAAAGTACCCAAAGCAAATGCTGAGTAATAATCCCTGTCAGGCTTTGAGCACAGGGAAATGTATTGCCTGCTGGAACCCTTCTGCCTTCTGGGCCTTCCATTAGTTTAACTATTTAGACCTGTGGAAGCCCCTGGACTTCCACTTCTTCCTGGCAGGAAGGGCTGGTGAGAAACCCTGAAGCAGGTCTTGTATGGAGCAGAGGAAGTCTCGTTCCTCATGACCCCTTGGACTGGGTAGTTCCATCAGAGAGAAGTAGGTCTCGCCTGTGCTCCAAAGATACTCCCCAGTGGAAGAGACAGAGAAGCTGATCTTGACAAGCTCTTCAGAGACTGCCTAGAGACACCCCTCCCCCCCATTTCAAAAGCAATGTCTTTGCTTGTCATTGTGTGATGACAGCAACTCCTTGGCGCTCTGCTGCTGCTTGTAACCATGAAGGAGAGAAGTCACCATATTACATCTCTTGCTCCAAGGCATTTTTCCCCCTAACAACAACATTCACCTTGCATCTGTCAATCGAGAAGCACACAACGTGCGCATAGAGCAATACAAAAAACCAAAGGAGGGAAGAGGAGGAGGAGACCTACCTTGCTGCATCAGGGCTCCCATTCCAAACCAGAAACTGTTGAGGAGGGTGAAGTTGTTCTCGACAATGTCTGACCCTGGGTTGCATGGATGAGCATCATACCATTCGTAAGGACTGAACCTACATGTGGAAAGAAGGGGAGGGCTTACTCCTACAGCGAGGACAGGCACGAATGGGCAGGAGACAAATGCCATGGGTTGGGCACCACTTGGGTAATTTGAATCAGGTTGGCCCCCCTGTCCAGATTCCAGCAAAAGTGGAATTCAGAAGTTGGCCTTCCCCAACCATCACCGGAGAAGCAGCCTATGGCAGTACATTACTGACATTTTGGTGAAACTGGCCGATACACATAGCCACAATAACCTTTAGGCAGTGAGATGAGGATGGATTCTGAAAGTAGCTTTTATAGTTTAATTTCCCTGTATCTTTCTCCCTTTATTTTGCAAAGTTGCATGCTCTGAGGAGAGACCCCAATCAATTTGGATAAGTAAGAGGAAGGGGCTTTGCATAAACATGTTTTGATGTGTATAAAAATAAAAGGCTTCGTATGGACTTTTTATGGCCTGAATGGTATTCATAGCAATATATATGTATGTGCCTAGTGTAGAAATGCTGACAAACTTTTGAAATGATGGACTGTAGCCTGCTTTAAGTTGAATTTCATTCCCAATGATTGCAAACAGATCCAGGTTGTTTTCTTGGCAACAATTCGTACTAAAGAGAGTGTGATTTAGAGTGTTTTATGGTGAAAACCAGGATAGAAATTCTACAAACAAGCAAGCTGGGAGCCAAGGAGGAGGAGACCAAGTCAAGGCAGAGAAGAGAGATGATATCAGACAGAGGTGGTATTCAACAGGTTCTGACCGGTTCTGGAGAACCGGTAGTGGAAATTTGGAGTAGTTCGGAATACCACCTCTGATTGGCCCTGCCCCCATCTATTCTCCGCCTACCATTGAGTCCCAGCTGATCGGCTGGGTCTTCTTTGGTTGCCCTGCACAGGAGAACGGAGCTGGAAAGCAGGTTAGTGGGGTGGGAAGGGAGATTCTGCAGTATCCTTCCCCTGCCACGCCTACCAAGCCACACCCACAGAACTGGTAGTAAAATTTTTTGAATCCCACCACTGATCCCAGCGCCCTGTTAGGAGAATAAAATGGAAGCTAGACTAAGCAAAACTTGCCATCCGTGCAGTGAGGCCAATTTTCTTGCCTGCATTCCATCCTCTGGCTGGTGCGAATCGTGTCTCCACTTAAGCAGAGGCATCTCTGAGGGTCTGAATAACTGTGCAGGTGATAGAACTCTTTCTGTCCTGGGAGGACTCACAGAAAGGGTGGTTAGCTGTGAAAAAGATCCTCGTTTGGGAAAACCTTTCTCCTCGCACATGGATGGGCACATGGGCACATGAATTGTATTACTAGAACAGGTACTGACTGGCAAAGGATGGAAAGAGGCATAAAAGGGAGAGTACATGCGCGCAGTGCGCGTGCACACACACACACACACACACACACACGAGGCAGTTCTGGAAAAATGAAATACTGTAGGTGAATTCATATATGATTATTGCAGCATTTCAGGAATACAATGATGGGACACATCAAGTACCCAAACATTCATTGGAAAACTAACTCAACCTAGACTGTAAAGCCCTCCCCTTGCTTCTCCACCCCCATCCTCAGTGTTTGGCTGGTTCTTCCACTCCCCAGGAAAACATTTTCTGTTTTAGAACTGATTCCAACCAAGAGGATCCTTGGAGAGCAAAAGCCTCTGTTCCTGCCAAATATCTACAAAAAGAAGCTTCTTCCTATGTTCATTTCATTCTTCTAGTCACAGAAACAAAGTTATATATGAAAGGGAGATTTCAGGACATCCAGCTGCAAAATCTTAGAGAAATACTAGGTGGGATCCCACGGATGGAAATTCTAAAGTCAAAGGGTAGGTGATTCTACTCCAAAGTAAAATTCTGAAAGTACAAAAAGGGGCTCAACACCCCCCCCCACACACTTTTTGATCCTTTCTTTTTGCTATATCAGTAGTAAAAGGAAGTAGTGGCAACATTTTCACCAGGTATTAGTTTGAGTCTCCAAGACCAAATACATTTTATTTAAGAATGTTGAAGGAGCGTGAAGATGTCACTGCATATTGGAGACTTCTCTAAGGATTAAACGATGAATATTAATCCTATCTTCACAAAATAGGGGGAAGAAGCACTAGATAGAATCGAGAAAGAAGGAGCCAGATTGATCAACCTGACATTGATACCGGGTAAATGTGTGGATTATTGAGCTGTCAGTTTATTAGCCGTTAGAAAATTATTTTATTTTTCATTTTGTCCTCTGTAGATAAAAGAAAGGAAGAAAGCAACCTATAATCTATGATGCTATTACTTATGAATATGTATGCATGCATAATTTCCCCCTCCGTTCTTCAACATTTCCCCCAGCCTGACAACATTTCTTAGTTTATTCTGAGTCTTAGCTTTCCTGACTTTATCCCTGCAGATTCGGACTATTTGCTGGCATTATGTTTTAATTATATGCCCCTCTTTCCATTTTTATATTTGTTCTTCTTTCCCTCAGATTGCCATAGAACTTTTTGTGCAATCATGTTGGTTTCATTTGGAGTTTCTTATTTTTCTTCCTCTGTAGTGTTATTTTTGTTTGAGCTATTAGTATTCATAATTTACCATGGATCCTGAACTATTTTTCCTTCAAGGATTTACATTTATGAAATCCTTCTTAGTATTTCTCTCAGTTTGTTGAAGTCTAAAATATGTGTACCTGTATTATAGCATATTCTAGTATGATATGCTCACTCTCCCCCAAAGCTCCTATAGCTTCTACTCTCTCAACCATTTCAGCCCTATTAGTTAGGATTAAGTCCAGTATAGCTGGCTCTCTAGTGCCCACCTCCACCTTTTTGGGTGGCAAAGTTGTCAGCTAGGCATGTCAGAAATCTGTTCCATCTTTCCACTCACTGCAGTGTTTGTTTCCCAGGTGATAGTTAAAGTCCCCCATTACTACAATTACTGCTCACCTCTGCTGAATGATTAAGCAAAAAGTTCATTGTTTCCTTCCACTTGATTGGATGATGTGTAATATAAACCTATGGCAATGCCATTTCTTTTTCTTCTGATATTCACTCAAATGCTTTTAAGAAGGCTTGCATCCCTAATAGGGTGTATTTCCGCAGTAGTAAATTATTTCCATACAATACAACCCCCCCCCACCCTTTTGAGTTGGTTCTGTTTCTTTTGAACAATTTATATCCTTGTAGTAGGTTCCAATCATGGGTTTTATCTCATCAAGTTTCAGTAATAAGAACAATATCATACATGCCTTCATATACTAGGACTTCAGGTTCTCAATTTGTTACCCATACCCAAGCATTAGTGTTTAGGCATATGAGTTCATGATGGCTGACCATCCCTTCTCACCATTCCCTTTTTCATTGTCTGATTGGTTGTCTTGGAGATGATCTTGGGGATTGGTCTTAAATATTAGTCTTACCCTCCTTCCAGTTTTAGTTTAAAGCTCTAAAAGATGAGCCAGATGTTTTTTTCTCCCAGTTCTTGTGAGATACAGCCTATCACTTGGCAGAAGCCCTTCTTGTAGATAATATGAACCATGGTCCAAAAATCCAAAGTTCTCTCAGTGGTACTATTACTTAAACCAGAGGTTTACTTCTAGAATCCTCTATGCCCTCATTGGATGTTGACCTTCCATTGGAAATGCACCCAGATGTTTTGCTTTATTGCCTAGTTGCTTATAGTGCCTTGAGAGTGTTTTCAGGCTCTTAGTTCTAACATTTATCCCAACATGAAAGAGAAGAAAACGAGTATAATCTGTGGTCTTGGTTATTTTAGTCAGTCTTTCTGTCACATGTTTAATCTTTGCACAACACTTCCCCCTAGAAAAATGATCTGGTCTGCAAACTGATGACTCTGTTTCTTTGAGTAGCGAGTTATGGATCACCAATGCACACCTTTGGGAAAGGTTGAGCTACTTGTCACTGGAACACATGACGAAGACTCTTCTCCAGGTATCTGTGTATTTTCTTCCACAGACTGGGTAGGGAAACAATTGTTCAGCTTCAGAGGTGAGGACACAGCCTTTTTCAGGTTTTTTTTTTGTGTGTGTATGTTTGTTTTGATATAGACTTCTGCCTTTCTTTTCCTTAGGAGTTTGTCATGTTCACCATCCATAATTAAGGAACTTTCATACATTTACATACACTTTCCTTGCCTGTCTCATCACTAAGCAAGTGTAAGAACACAAAACATGACCCAGGCAAACTTCTTAAATGTTTTTTTCTTTAGTAAAGGTAAAGGTGCCCCCCATCCCCAACAGTTTCACTCTACTGATAAAAGGTAAAATCTCCTTCAAGTCAAACAATTTCTGGATAGTCCATGTAGGCAGCAACATGGAAATGGTTGCTTTGCTTTATGTTTAAACTCCCCAGTCTAGTCTACATCACTGGGATGCCCTGAAGATCTCTGCTCCCTATGGGTCTCCAATGACAATAAAGGGGAATAGGACTACTCAGTTTGGCTTCCAAAAGACTCACTAGAAATACCTCCTACATCATACTTATTTGATTATTTCTTGGGCAGGAAAAAACAAAGTTACAAGTATAGATTAGGCGAAACCTGGCTTAAAAAATGATAACTGTGAAAGACAATTTGGAGTCCTAGTGGACTATCACTTAAACATGAGCCAGCAGTGTGCAGCAGCCTCCAAACAAGCTAATACAATCCTTGATTGTATAAACAGGCATAGAATCAAAATCATGTGAAGTATTGGTGGACTGACTCTTTCCTTGATTTTTTTCTTGCTATTTATATATTGGAAGAAACATATGTTCTATTACGTTACGTTCTATTGCTTTTGTTTGCATTATATTGAATTGCAAAATGACATGGTCACTCTCACCCAAGGTTGCAGTAACTTTAACTCCCTCTGTCACTTCTTCTCTATTAGTAGAATTAGGCCCTAGTATAGCTTTTCTCTAGTTCCCTCCTCTACCTTTTGGAGGACAAAGTTGTCAGCTAAGTTGGTTAGGGATCTGTTTGATCTCCCACTCACTGCAGATTTTGTCTCCCAGTGAATATTATAGTAGTTAGTCTCCCATTACTACTGTGGTATTGCTGTGGTTTCCTACATACATTTGTTAGTTGCTTAGCAAAGTGGTCATCTATTTCTTCTGTGTGGTTGGGTGGCCTGTAGTGTAGCTCATTCTTCAATAATCTTATTGGGCCTCTCAAATAATGCTGGAAATGCATGGTATGGAAAATACCGTAGAGATGAAATCAGCAGCTGTAGAAGCAATGTGGGCTTGCTTTTAAATTTCATGAGTTTTAGAAGTCATGGATCCATCACTGGATGAGGGATAAAGACCAACCGATATGGCAGGTTCCCAGCAAGGGAGTGGCAGAGGACCGTGGGTTTCACTGCCAAGTATTCCCAAAGCCAACTTCACTTGCCTCCAGTTAGAGCAATGAAATGGTAAAATTGTCTGACTATAAAGAGAGACATAGCTACTAAAAGCCCACTGCCCATCCCATGAATGGTATTTTTGCAAGGGGATCCTGACCGAGAGGGACGATAACCCAGATCTTGCACTTCTTCAGTGTATCTCCTTTCAGTGTTGGTAAAAGGCATCTCTAAAGCTTTCATCACCTCGCACCCTTTGCAGTAACCACTTAGCCAATCCAGATCTGTCAGAGCAAACAAGGAGCTGGTCTGCTCCCTGCAGAGCTAATTTTGACAAGCACATTATATGAAATTAGGGTATTAGGCAGTAAGCTCAGGTAATCACCTCCAAATGCTGTAATGGCCCAGGGGAGCCAGCACAGTGTCATCACCCCTCCCCCAGCCCTGAGGCTGATGGAGATAATCATCCCGAGCTCTGCTCTTCTCTCTAATCTCCAACTGGACAGGCTCTGGCTAAACTGACAAGAGGCCGTCTCAGCAGGTTTCCCACCTCTCAGTTAGTTCCCATTAACCCATCCCCAGGAAGCGGGAGGGGTAGGAAGCCATTTCCCCACTGCTGTCAGCAAGAGAAATGATCATACTGAGTATGTGACACGTCTCTCTTTTCAACAGATGCAACGAAGGCAGCCAAGTTGCCCATCGCTAGTTCTGGGTGGGGCTGCAGTCACAAAAGTCTGCTTGGATGATTTGCAACCTAAGACTGTGTCCGTGGCTGCTTCTAGCTGTTGCCAGAAGTGTAGAATTCCCTTTCAATGAAAAGGAATCTTTGTTGGGGGGTGGGGTGGGGTGAGGATCTCAACCTGGGAAGGAGCTTCTTCTCCCACTTTTGTGGGTCAGCATGGCCACTTCCTCGCTTATAGCTAAGAATCAGAACCATTTGGTTAGCTGAATCTATGTTTTTACTGACAGGAAAGTCGAGGCCATTCAGGAAAGTAAAACCAACCTTGAGATACCACTGGGATCAGAGGAAAACCAATTCAAGAAATCTAGGATGCAAATCCCTCAAGATACAGGGAACCTGGCAAAACTCAAAGGCTTGATAACCCAAACTGATCCACCCGCCTTGAGCAGGGCAGGGAATACAAGCTTCCTTTTCAAGCTGGGAGCCAGGATTCAGGACTCCAAAAACTGAGAGGGTTCCAGGACTGAACTGCACTTACAAGTAGAAATCCTTATGACGTTGAACCAAATCAGCCTGTTTGCATCTCAGACCACCAGCAGTTTTACATTAGGGTAGAACTGTATTATCAAAATCTGTCTCTTTGTTTGTGTGCATGTATTTGTGTGTGGTGGTGGGGATGAAGTATTGTAAGTTTCTGCATGTATGTGCCAGAGGTGGGATTCAGCAGGTTCTGACCAGTTCTGGAGAACCGGTAGCGGAAATTTTGAGTAGTTCAGAGAACCAGCCAATCCCACCTCTGACTGGAGACTTTATAATATCCTTCCCCTGCCATACCCACCAAGCTACACCCACAGAACCAGTAGTAAAAAAAAATTGAATCTCACCCCTGATATGTGCTCAGTAGATTCACAAACCAGTTTCTTTTTAATTGTCTGGGTTTTTTGGTCATGATGATGATGATGGCAATTTTATTTATTTATCAAACTTATTAAGTGCCCATCTTCCTCACAGAGGGGCTCTGGGTGGTGTACAATTCAATCAATAGAATAAAACATGAAAAGCCAATAATTTAAGATTAAAATTTTAAAAATGTAAAACAGCATTATAAAATTGCAAGAGATGGAGATATCCAAGATGGGGAGACCAAGAGTTGTTAATACAGGCACAGACGGGGGGGAGACCTCCTGAGGCTATCCAGCCCTCTGTGGGCCACCATGTCCCCCATGCAAGGCTACAAAGCCAGGTTTTGAGCCCTTTATGGCAGGTCAGAAGATTGAGGGCTTTCCTCACCCTCATCTTGCCTCTGGGGCAAGACGTTCCACCAAGTGCACCAGCAGCAGGAAAAGCTCTCTTCCTTGACCCAACCAGTCAGAAGTCATGGACAGATGAGTCTGTAGCATGCCTTCCCTGGAATGGGACAACTCATCTCAGCAGTTCAACTTAATTATTTAAAAGAATTAAAAGTTTATTTTTTATCATTTATCACATTTTACTTTGCTCCTTCTTTGGCATCCTTTCTTTAATGATTCTATTCCATCCTTTCTTCAATATTATTGTTTCCCACAGTGTGTTGTCTGTGGCCAGTTGTCCTGCAGTGAGGTGTCCTAGACCGGGATCCCCAAACTTGGCAACTTTAAGACAAAGCTGGCTGGAGAATTCTGGGAGTTGAACTCCACAAGTCTTAAAGTTGCCAAGTTTGAAGACCTCTGTCTTAGACTCTGCCTCCCCTGCCTCAACAAGTGGGACAAGCTGATGTTTAATGCAACAAAGCCAGTTCCATAGATAACCTGGCCCTATGGCACATAGTGCTCTGTGAAGGGCTGTTTTTCATTTCCTAGCAGTTCATCATGTAACCCTTGTCAAGGTCATCTTGTAGACTAGGGGTCTTCAAACTTGACAGCTTTAAGACTTGTGGACTTCAACTCCTAGAATTCCTCCTCCAGTCATGTTAGCTCAGGAATTTGGGGAGTTGAAGTCCACAAGTGGCCAAGTTTGAAGACCCTTGTTATAGACCATCAGCATTGAAGTGAACCTAATCAGACTGGGGGTGGTGCTACCTGTTGGGAAAGAAGAGAGAAAGGCACTAGTCACCCACTTGGGGAAGTTTCCATGCCATGCCTCTTCCCAACAGGTGAAATGCCAGCCCACATGTCAAAATGGTAGATAATTTATTGGAGCCACTTAGTCCCAGGCCTAGATTGAACAAACAATTACGGGGGAGCGGCAACATGCAGATTGCATACAAGCATGGTCAGGAAGTACATGCAATGGAGAAGGGATCCTGCACCTTCACTAGTAGTGGTGTTGAAGAAGAAGTGCAGATCTTACAGCCCCACCCATTTTTGTATCCAGTCTTCTCTTAAATCAAGGGTTTCCAAACCTGGCAACTTTAAGATTTATGGACTTCAACTTTCAGAATTCTACTGACTGAGGGAGTTTCTCCATACTGACTGGGAGTTGCTCATGCTGGCTGAGGAATTCTGGGAGTTGAAGTTCACAAGTCTTAAAATTGCCAGATTTGGAGACACCTGCCATAAATGATTAAGTGTTGGGCAAAGATACAGGACAAATTATTTCAATGACAGACTCTAAGCAAAGTTATCAGCGGCTGAATTGATGGAAATGGATGAAACTACTAGACCAAATCCATAAGAACATTAACTGTGTTTGCTTCCTTAAAGATTAGATGAGATAATTTTGTGGCATAGCCAGACAGTGGGAGCTAGTGATGCACCCCTTTTCTTCTAACCATGTAAAATCTGAGTGAAAACCCCTTCTAGTGAGGGAGAGAAAGGAAGGGGGGTTCTGATACGGTACAGAGGCCAATCCACGAAGAGGGGCTAAGCGGAAAACTCTTACTATGTACCCAAGGCTTATTTTTGGCAAGTTCCTTACCTGGCAATCACAAAAAGCACACAGCTAACTCCCAGGTAAGCAAGGAGGATGTACATCCAAATGTCAGGAGACAGTGGGTTCAGGAAGGAGAAGACACTGGGGTTGGTTCCATTGGCCTTTCGGTAGAGAATGCTGATTCCGAGAGTCATGAAGGGCTTGGAGAAGTCGATCACTTTCTCCCGAACATGGGTGATGGTGAGGGGAGCGACCGCCAGATCAGCTTTCTGCAAAGCAAATCAGCAAGAAGTACAGGCAGAGAAAGTAGTGGTTAGAGATAAGCAGGGAAGACGTGGGGGAGCAAAGGAATATGATTTGGGGAAATGTCCCAAATCATTGCTGCTTTTCCAAAAGGCAACTGGCCTTTCTTGGTTTTTTTCTTTATAAAAGTTTTGCTATACTCATCTTTACTTAACTGAAGAAGCTTCTTGGATGACAAGCAAAATGTTTTGTGATGACCCGGGGTATGGCACAAAAGTAACGAAGTCACAAAAGTAGGTAAAATCCCTTTAATTCCTCCAACTTGGCCCCCAATGTCCAGTGATCATCAGCTGGAGAGAAAATTCTCCCAAGAAAGTTTCTTCCCCAAACCCCAAAAACTTTAACCTTAGACTTTCTACTATTGACCTCACCCCTTTCTTAAGAGGTTTGTAGGGGGCGTGCATAAGCGCACCAACGTGCCTACCATCCCTGTCCTATTGTTCCTTTTATTTTTCTTATATGTATCCATTTAATGTATTCATAACTATGTTTATACTTATACCTGTTATCTTATAAGCAATTGACAAACCAAATAAAATAAAAAATAAAATAAAAGAACAGTTTTGAAAGGGAAGAAATTCAGTCCGACCCCAAAGTACATATAAATTATAAATAAAAACCAACACAAACCAAGCTGCAGCAATTAACCAGACAGGGCAGGATAAGGAATTGCAGACTTCAAAAGAAAATGAAACACACACAGTTGGGAGAATGCTAGAACCCAGATAAGACTTGACAAACAAAGATAATTCACGCTTTGCTTCCAGCAAGGTGCTGTGCCCAAACGCCCTTTTTAAACCCTGTTCCCAGCTGCAGCTAATGAAGGGAATCAGGGCCTTTTTCTCCCCTGTAACCCACGTTGCTCTCTTATCCGTTCCTCCCTGCGTGCCCTAGGATGAAGAGGAGGTGGGCTGGGTCTAGCCAGACTATGCCCTTCCCCAGGTTCCTCCACAGCCACCAGAGCCACACTCCCACTCCCTGTCAGCTGTTTGACCTCCCCCTCGGAATCAGATTCCAACAGGGGCAGGACACACATTTTCAAAGAAAAAACAAGTCCAGTTGCCTTTTGGAAAAACACCTTTGGGACAACCATGACCTGGATGATTGAGAGTCTCCACAAAGATCTGAGTAGATCTTAGAACTGCATCTCCTTTAGGTAAAATAGCTCAGCGCCTAATGATGCCACATCTATGATCTTCTCTGGCAACCAAACAGAAGTGCTTTCCCCCTCCTTCAAGGATGTTTTTAAACTTCACTGCAGCCTACAGTCCCAGGATTCTGTGGGGATCTCTTGTCCAAGAACTAACCAGTCCTGGAAGTGCTCAGTATCTGATCCTGACTAAGTTAGCCAGGCGGTGCCCCTCCTTAGCTTTGGTTAAAATATCGAACTGACTTGGTGAGCAGTTTCTTAAGAGAACAAGAATCTCTCTTAACAACCATCACAAAGGAATTGGGGAAGGAGTCTTGTTTGAGGGGTAACATATTAAATAATATCTAGAACTTTTTTTTAATGTTCCTAAGAAGCAAACGTATGTAGATTATCCAGTTTAGCTTCTACAGGTAGTCCTTAACTTATGACCACAACTGAACACAAAATATCTGTTGCTAAGTGAGAAATTTATTAAGTGAATTTTGCCGCATTTTACAAGCTTTCTTGTCACAATTGTTAAGTGAATCACTGCAACTGTTAAGTTAGACACACGCTTGTTAAATGAATCCATTTTCCCTATTGACTTTGCTTGTCTGAAAATTGCAAAAGGGGATCAAATGACCCCAGGATGCTGCAACTGTCATAAATGGGAGTCAGTTGCCAAGCATCTCAATTTTGATCCTATGACCATGAGAATGTTGCAACGGTCTTGTGAAAAAAAGTTATGTTAGTTTTTCAGTGCCAACGTAACTTCGAACAGTAGTCACCAAATGAAATAATAACAACGATAATAATAATAATAATATCAGGACTTGAAATCAGATATCAGGATTTGAGAATCGAACTGCAGAGACTCTGGCATAAACCAGTGGAGGTGGTTCCAGTGGTACTCGGCACACTGGGTGCTGTGCCTAAAGACCTAAGCAAGCACTTAAACACAGTTGGCGCTGACAAGATCACCATTGGTCAGCTGCAGAAGGCCACCTTACTGGGATCTGCTCGCATAATCTGCCGATACATCATGCAGTCCTAAACACTTGGGAAGTGTTCGACCAGTGATTTGTGATATGAAACCCAGCATGGTTATCTCGTCTGCTGTGTATACTGTCATTTTTGTGTATAATAATAATAATAATGATGATGATGTTTGGATTTGAGTATAGTAACAATTACTGGGAACATCAGGTTGAGATGGTTCTGGAAAAGGAAAAAGTCAAGATCTTGTGGGACTTCAGAATTCAGACAGACAGGCACTTGGCCCACAATGCACCTAACAATAGTTGAAAAGAAAAAGGTTTAGTTCATTGACATTGAAATACCTGGTGATGCACGAATTGAAAACATGCAGTAAGAAAAAAAAACACAAAGTATCGGGACTTACAAATTGAAGTTGAGCGTCTTTGGAAAAATAAATGGTGTGTTATCCCAATTGCAACTGGAGCCCCTGGAGCAATACTGAAGGGCTACCTCGCTGTTTGAAAATCCTGAACTTATCAGACTTGAATACTTTGATTCTACAAAAAACCACCCTACTTGGAACAGCTTATATCCTCCAATGCTACCTGAACAGTTCCTAGGTCCTTGGTTAGGACTCGAGCTGTTGAGCTACCAACCAGCCCCAAAGGCTGTGAATCTCACTAAAGATTTAATAATAACAATAACAATAATAATAATAACAACTACTACTACTACTATTAATTGTCATTGTACGTATGTATACAGTATACAAATACAATGAAATTCACATAACACCCAGAGACCAAACCCAACACACACACACACACACGACAATCCCCAATCACAACCCCACCCACCAAAACACATAAACATCCACACAACAGACCAAGTAATACTGTGCAACACCTCACTGAACTGTTGTAAGTTGAGAACTACCTCTACAGGATCCAGTTTTTTTTTAAAGGCCACTTTATTTTTCTTTAATGAGAAGGCCACTTTTTACCTTTATCCACAGATTCCCTACGATTTGTCATGCTAGAAATAATTTGCCCGCTAGATTGCCCACAGGGTTGAAGTCTGGCAGTTCCAGCCCCCCCCCTTCCCCCCCCAACTTCCATTCCCTCAACAGCCTCTGGCTCTGAACATCCTAGTTCCTGCTGCTATCTGCTATCTTCTAGAAGAGCACCTCACCTGAGATACTATTCCTAATTTGAGTGGGTGAGAGAGAAAGAGCTCCCTCAGCCTTAGTATAAAGAAAATAATAAAATAAGGTCAATGACACCAATTACCACTGCAAGCAAGAGGAAAACCTCCTACACACAAAATCCACCCATGCCTTTCACAATTCTGTAAACACCAAACTTAAAGAACTATCCCACCCCTAAAAGGACCAAATGGAAAAGACTGTAGCAATGAAGCCGTTAAGGCAAACCTCTTCGACACATTCTTAAGTTCAGTCTTTGTAAACAGCAATGGCTCATGCCCCACATTTCCTAGTCGTACCACAATTAATTGCAATGATCTACTACATATTGAATTTACAGAAGATAATGTAGAAAAGGCACTATGTAACCTAAAACCGTTCCTATCTATTGGCCCTGATGGATTGTGTGCATACTTGTTAAAAAAGCTCTCCAGTGCCATAGCAGAACCCCTAAGCATAATATATGAGATATCATTCAGAACCAGCTCCTTACCAAATCTATGGTCCTTGGTAACATTCATCCCTATATTCAAAAAGGTGACCCCTTCCTGGTTGAAAACTACAGACCAATCTCACTGTGTTGTGTCCACTTAGAGTCAAACAACCTACACTCCAAAAAACAATTTGGTTTCAGGAAAAAATTGTCTTGCAATCTGCAACTCCTACACTGTAAAAACATATGGACTACTCTACTCGACCAGGGTAAAGCAATAGACGCAATATACATAGACTTCGGCAAAGCCTTTGACTCAGTGGTACACAACAAACTATTGTTAAAACTAAACTCTTATGGCATTTCCAGATCTCTTCATAAGTGGATTATTGTACTTCTGTCAAACAGGCAACAAATAGTAAAAATTGGGAGTGTCCTATCAAACCTTGCACCAGTTAACAGCGGAGCATTCTAGGACCCACACTCTTTATACCCTACATAAATGATTTTTGTGATCACCTGATAAACAACTATGTCCTCTTCACTGATGACGTAAAACTATTCAACACCTTGATTATGTGTGTGAATGGTCAAACAATTGGCAACTCCAAATCTTGACCAACAAATGCTCTACCCTACACATTGGTAAAAAAAATCAGGATACCAAATACAAGCTAGGTGGATATGACCTTGTTGACGATCCTCACTCTGTCAAGGACCTTGGAGTACTCATCAAATGACCTAATGCCAGAGCTCAGTGCAACAGCATTGCCAAAAAGACATTAAGAGTTGTAAATCTAATCTTTCAAAGCTTCTCCTCCGGTAACATTGAATTGCTAACTAGGGCATACAAAACCTCTGCTAGTTCAATACTTGAATACAGCTCATTTGTCTGGAATCCACACTGTATATCGAACATCAATACAATTGAGTGAGTCCAGAAGTATTTCACGAGAAGAATACTACACTCCTCTGCTCGCAACAGAATACCCTACACCACCAGGCTTAAAATTTTGGGCTTGGACAACCTAGAATTATGCCACCTACGGTTTGGACTTAAACGTAGCACACAAACTTATCTGCTACAATGTCCTACCAGTCAATGACTACTTCAGCTTCAACCGCAACAATACAAGAGCACACAACAGATACAAACTCAACGTAAACCGCTCCAATCTTGATTACAGAAAGTACGACTTCAGCAACGGAGTGGTCAATGCCTGGAATTTACATCCTCAAACCCCACTCCTTTAACCTTAAACTATCTACTATTGACCTCACCCCATTCCTAAGAGGTCTGTAAGGGGCGTGCATAAGTGTATTATTGTGCCTACCGTCCCTGTCCTATTGTCTTCATTTATATACCTATTTCCTGTATTCATACTCATGTTTATTCCTATACCTATTATCTTGTAAGTGATTGACAAATGAAATAAACAAATAAAATAAATAAATTTCCTGCTTCTGTAGTTTCAAATCTGAAATCAGCCCCCACCTCCTTTAGTGGACAGACTAAACTGAAAAGGTATAAATAAAACCATATGTTATTTTAAAAACTTACAAACTTCTTTTTAATTAAGAAGTCAGATGTGGAGGATATAAAAATATAAAGCTGTTAAAAATGCAATTTTAAAAGAACCTCCAAAACCAATATATTTAGGAAAATATAAACTTCTTGTAGTGATCCAAAGTACAGGTAACTCTCAAGAGGTTCCATACTGCATAAAATCCAGCAACTGGCCTTATAGAAAGATAAAACCAAAGATAGTAAAACTAAAATTGCAAACTATATTCTAAATAAAAATATTTATGCGTATATCTATATTATTTTTTAGAGATAGATTTTGTAGCATATTTCTTACCTGGTTCCTTTGGATTTTTTTACTAGTAGTGTTTATAATCTTAAAACTAGAAGCTCAGAAGAACAGTATTGTTTCTTTCCATTTCATTAGTCTTGAGTACCCAAATTCTACACACTTTTAAAAAACAAATCCTTGAGGAGAAGCTTCCTAACATAGAGGACACTTAACCAATGGAACAGCTTGCCTTCAGAAATTGTGGGTGCTTTATCTTTAGAGGTTTTTAAGAAGAGACTGGATAATCACTTGTCTAAAACAGTGTAGAAGCTCCTGCTTGAGCAGGGGCTGGACTAGAAGATCTTCAAGGTCCCTTCCAACTCTTCTGATTCTGTTGTCAGGCTGATTGGTCTGTAGTTTCCTGGATCTGTTCCCCCTCCCCCTTTTTGAAAATGGGAACACATCAGCTTTTCTCTTTTTCTGGTAGTGTATAGCATATATATATATATATATATAATGTAATATGACCAACCCTCACTGTATATAGACTCTGTCTGTCTGTCTGTCTGTCTGTCTGTCTACCAATCTAATCTCTATCTCTATTTCTGTATGTGCATGTCCTTGTATTTTTTTCTTTTTCTTCTTCTCTTTTTTCTTGTTTCTCTGTTTAATACTGTTCTGCTTGATAATAAAAGAGGTTGAAAAACCAATTTTACTTTTAAAAAACAGAAATGAAATACAGATACGTAGAATAGGGGACAACAGACCTTGGAATGCAATAAGGAAAAAGATCTTTGATTATGGCAGCAAGGAAAGCAGAGCCTAGTGTTTAGGGAACAAAGAATAATTTCAGAATTAAGAGGAGGGATTATTCAGCTCCATTCTGCATTGCTCAGACTCACGAGTAGAGTTCCCATCAGTTTAGGCATTATAGGTACTTTAATATAGAAAATCTGGAACTGCATCAAGGAAGGACAAGGTGGATGGATGGTTAAGGGATTAGAAACTAAATGAAAGGAATTTTCTTCTCAAAGCTAAGCAAGAATGAAGGTCTAATAAAGTTAACACTTTTCACATATCCCTAAAAATGCCGCATAGAAGATGACCTTCCCCTTTGACTTTGATTGCAGGCTGCAGAGTGGTGGGCTTAGGTTTTAGGAAGGCAGATTCCACTTGAGCAGCTTCAGAATAGATCCAAGCAATCCACACATTAAAACACAGTTGGGATTGGCTCATGCAGCCACCAGGGCTATTTCAGATTGGCAATGTTGCATCTTGGTTGAGGGAGTATTTTGTTCTGATGCATGTACTTAAGATGGATATGGCAATTGCCTTTTTTCTTCTCTTCTGTTTCAAATCCTTGCTTTAATTGCTATTTCTTTTCTATCAATTTAGGGGACTTAGGTTTCCTAAGTATATCAAACTACTACTTACATTTTTACAAATAGGAAGTCAATTTGCTATTTTATTGCACTCTCCTTTTTTCCTGCTTGGATAATACAGGTGCATGTAAATGGTACTTCCCAAGGTGTAGAAAGTATCAGATGAAAAAAACTTGATTGTTAATCCTGGTTGATAAATAATATTTTAGTATTTCTGAATTTACATATTCAAAATACAGGCTTCTTGCAACTCAACTTTTTTCTGTTGTCTTTTTGCATTTCTCTAAACTTTCTAACTCTGTTTATATGTGTGATCCTTTTTTTCATTTTAATTTGTTTGATGTGATGCAAATATAAAATAAATAACATGACAAAGATTATGGATCTTGGTACTATCAAATATCTCTTCCAATTTTACTTTTCTTGCTCTTTGTAAAGAAGAAAAACCTAAAGAGAAATTGTACTGATTTTTCCATGCAATTAATGTTGGTATCTTGAATCTATTTTAGCTGTATAAACTGATACTCTGATCCCTTTTACTAGGCAGATAAGGATCCCCAGGATTGTCTTGGTGGTGAGGGATCCTTGGTGCTTTCTAAGCGTGGTGGTTTTCTTGTGGATGTTTCATTACCCAAACTAGATAAAGATCATCTTGGAATGAAAAATCTGCAAGAAAACAACTAAGTTCAAAGAACATCAATATAGTTGATGCTGCTGCTGCTCCTCCTCCCTTCTAGTACTGCTGATGTTACCTGGTTTGGGTAATGAAATGTCTGCATGAAAACCCCCAAGCTCAGAGAACACCAAGGAGCCACAAATATCCCCCTTTATTGGTGTCTTGGTGGTACCCACTAGATGTCCTATCAGGAGCTTTCAAACTATAGAATGGTCATCCATAAAGCAGCTGAGAAGGAAGGGGCACTTTCTAATAGAGAAGGTTAGGTTAAGAAAGAACATACCTCAACCCTCTGTCAGCAAAGACTTCCTTGGCTCCACAATTAATGCATTTGTAGAAACAGACACTGAACAAATTAAGCAAGACATCAAAACTCACAATAGTCCCCAGGGCCAGGACAGAGCTAGACAGATTTACTTTGTTAATTTATAAACTAATTGTCTGTGTCACTGGAAACAAGATAAATAATGCATATTGCATTGATTTTACTGAAGAAGGCAGGGCGTGGTGAAAGGAATAAGCAGCTGTTAGTTCCCGCAGGTTGAAGCTGGTGATTGGCAAAAGGTGGACTAATTCCATCAGAATTCCCTTCCAGGGGAAGCACAATGTGAGCAATTCAACCATACAAATAATGCAAGTGGTCCCTGAAAAAGGGCTAACACCTGGATTATATTATGATATGATATATGTATGTGTATATATGTGTATGTATATATACTGTATATACACACACACAGACATACACAGACACACACACACACACTAGCCTAACAATTTTTATTGACTGTTTCCTAGTATGATTTGATTGCTTATTGTACCCTATGACTATTATTAATAATAAATAATAATAATAAATATTTTTTTTATACCGCTCCTCTCCCGAAGGACTCAGAGCGGTGCACAGCCGTACAGATTAAAACAATAAATATGTGAAACAATAAAACTAAATTAAACCCAACCCTGGCTGTAAACAAATTTAAAACCATACTCTAAAACCCTAAAATTTAATAAAAACAAAACACCCCAAAACTAAAATCAGCCCAAGCCGGCCTGGTCAAAAAGCCAGGTTTTCAAAGCACGCCTAAAGGTCCCCAGGTCCGTGGCTGTCCGTAACTCCGGGGGCAACCCATTCCAGAGGGCAGATGCCCCCACAGAGAAGGCCCTACTCCTCGGAGTCACCAGCCGGCACATAGATGCCGACGGGACCCGCAGGAGACCCTCCCTGTGGGAGCGCACCGGACGGTGGAAGGAAAATGGCAGAATGCGGTCTTGTAAATATCCTGGTCCGATGCCATGGAGCGCTTTAAAAGTTAACACCAAAATTAACTTAAGTGATGTACCTTATGATTTTTGACTCTTGACAAATGTATCTTTTCTTTTATGTGCACTGAGAGCATTTGCACCAAGACAAATTCCTTGTATGTCCAATCACACTTGGCCAATAAAGAATTCTATTCTATTCTATTCTATTCTATTCTATTCTAGCACTTCCCAAAGTGCTATGATAGTAATTTTAAGGTAAGAATATGTTCACAATCACTTAATTACCATGTTTCACAAGTCTTCAATTTTAACAGATTTCAGCCCTTTAGACCTGATAGAGACTCAGTTTGCTATAGCGGCTAAAGCACTAGGCTAGAAACTGGGAGGCCGTGAATTCTAGTCCCATCTTGGGCACAAAGCTAGCTGGGTGACCTTGGACCAATCCCTTTCTCTCAGCCCCAAAAGAAGGAGGGAAGGGCAAACTACTTCCAAAATCTTGTCAAGAAAATTGCAAGGACTAGTCCAGGCAGTCTCAGAGTCAAGACTGATTTGAAGGCACCAAAAATGAACAAATGAATGAGTTGCTAGCTATATGCTATCTTCAAAGATCTGAATGGGAGGCATACAAATAGCAGAGCAGAACAGTGGCAAACCTTCCTCTTCAAATGTGTTGAAAAGGGGGATTAATGAGCAAGGAACAAATCCTGTGCATCATTCTTCAGTTACCTCAATGAATTTCTTTTAGGTTTCAGCAGCCTCATAATCCCTTGTAGCTACAAAGAACCTGGCAGCATGTAAGAAGCCAGGTGAAGTGGAGCAGAGTTTCTGTTCTCTTGCCTAGAGGGGTTTCATTTTCAGCACACTTTTAGGCTTTCAGTAACAAAGGGCTTATGTTTCTGAGAAGATGAGAATCACAGGCAAGGCACAGCGGTTAGCATGAAGCTTTGCTATCATCATGGCAAATTTCCCATCCCAAACTGCTCCAATATTTGTGTAGAAAAATATTCTGGTACTAACTATAACATTACGGGAAGGGCACGGTGGAACAGATTGGATTAAAACTGGAAAAAAAATGACCAAAAGAGATCCTAAGTTTCTGTAATTTCTTCTTTAACACACATACCTTCTTGCTAGGAAGATTGCAAGACAAAAAGGAGAAGCAGTGATGAATAATGATGGTTGTAATCATTCTAATGGTTAAAGCTGCCTTGATTTACACACTTCACGACCTTGAGATGCATTAAAAGTCCTATGTTCAAGGGGCAGGAAAGAAGGTTAGCTGAATCCATGCACTGAATAGAGTGACTGAAGCTTAATAATTAAAGAGAATCCTGCGTGTTCTTGATACACCAGTACCTGAAACTGAAAGAGGCTGCACTCGTGGTGTTTAATGGGTTTGTTAAAAATAGATCATGCCAGACAAACCTTATTGCCTTCTTTAACAAAGTGATTAACTTAGTGGATGAGGAAAATACTGTGGCCATTGTTTACTTAGACTTCTATAAGGCATTTGACTAAGTAGACCACAGCCTACTTCTCGGTAAGACAGAACATGGGATAGACAGCATCATCATCAGATGGATTTGTAACTGACTGACAAACCACACTCAACATGTAGTCCTTAATGGAACCACATCTACATGGAGGGAAGCATGCAGCTACCTCAAGCCTCTGTCTTAGACCCAGTACTCTTCAGCGTCTTCATGAATTATATAGATGCGGGGGATAAAATAGGAACTCATTTGCAGGTGTCACCAAGATGGAGGAATTGCCAATACTTTAAAAGATAAACCCAAGAGTCAGAAGGAGCTTGACAGATTTGAGCCCTGGTCCCTATCTAACACAATACAATTCAGCGGTGAGTAAAGTAATGTCCTGTACTAGGCAGGAAAAATCAAATGCACAGATATAAATATTTGGCTCAATAGTAGAAACTGTGAGAGAGATCAAGTTCTTCTAGTGATCACCAGTTTAGTATGAGTCAGCAGTGTGTTGCAACTGCCAAAAAAAACAGTGGAATCCTAGGATGTATCGATAGAGGGATTAACATCAAGATCATGAGAAGTGGTACTATAGTTTTATACTGCATTAGTGAGGCCACACTTGGAATACAGTATCGAGTTCTGGTTTATTAAAATACAAAAAAGACCATAGAAAGAGTAAAAGAGCAACAAAGATGATCTAAGGCTTGGAGGCTAAATCATACAATGAACAACTGAGGGGAATATTTATATTTAGTCTAAAGAAGGAAAGAACTAGGGATGATATGACAATAGTACTCCAATACTTGAGCAATTGCCACAGAGAACAGGGGTTCGGCCTATTCTCCAAACAACCTGAGGACAAGATAAGAAGTAATGGATGGAAACTTTATCAAAGAAAGATCCAATCCAGAATAAAGAAGGAGTTTTCTGACAGTGAGAACAATTAGATAGTAGAATGGCTTGCCATTCAGAAGTTGTGGGTGTTCCATCACTGAAGTTTTAAAGAAGAGATTGGATAGTCATTTGTCCAGAATAGGTCTCCTGCTCAAGCCTGAAGTTGGATTAGAAGACCTCCAAGGCCCCATCCATTGCTGTTATTCTATGTTCTATGCTCTATTGAACTCTCACACAAACATTCCCTTGATTTGACTTGACTTGTTAAAAAGAAAGATAATAGCATTTCATATTTATTTAAATAAATATGTGCCCACATTGATGGTTTAGGTAATAGATAAGGTGAACCTCTAGGTCAACCCCACTGATGAAAGTTCTTTAAAAGTTCAAGTAATCCCCTCTTTAGTTAAACAGGAAGTAGGTGATCTTGGCACAGCTTTACTCTCCTCTCACCTAGATGCCATTTTTATTCCTCATTCTGATCTGGTACCCTCACCCTCAAGCCTAACTTTCCACTATGAGATGGGCACATTGCTTCACCATTAACTTCATGATCTTTGTAAAAGCAGAATCAGAAATTGCAAAAAGCTGGCAGTTACTTGCACTTCACTCATCCTGATGTTACTTAACAAGACTGCATCACCTTCAAAGACCATCCAGGTCACCTGAGAGATGGCAATGATAGTTGGAAGTATTAATGCTCAAGGGAATGCTTCCATCCACTTCCTGGGGGCAATGTTACAGCCAGCCTTGGTCTGGTTGCAGGATCAGCCTTGCACTCAGAATTCCTAGGGGCTCCCTGTTCGTCCCTAGGGAGGAACACCACAGCCTCAAGGACCAGGGTCATTGTGCCTGTAATCTGTACAAATTTGGTATCCAAAGGCACTGGTAGAAAATATATGGCTGAAAGGGTTGTAATTTACATTATGCCATAATTTAAAAGAGGGTGTCAGGACTGCCAGCATATGTTTGAGCTTTGCATTCACTAGCTGCCAATTTTCCATAAACTATGGGGGTGGGGGGAGCCATTTGGGAAGAGGAAACGCTAACTACTCATTGTACCAGCAAGGGAGAGGAACTGGATGGGGAAAGTTTGGTGCATGAACTTCATTTTTGATTTTGCTGTTCTGTAAACCACTTTTAGTAAAGTATACATTTCATTACAAGTGGAGTTTAGGGTCTTTTTCGCCTAAAGGACCAAGTCAGGAAAGGTCTGAGAGCAGGCTTTTACAAAATGATGTACTACCAGGTCCATGCCAAGAGATGAAAGACTGAGATGTAACCAATCCTATCCTGTATTTACTTCCACCTAAAAGACAGAATCTTGCCACATTGAAGCTAAAACCTTCTACCCTCCTCAATATATCCTGAGCAATTCCAAGTTGTGGCTATCCTGAATCTCTTCCTCCCTCCCCCATTCAATTTGGGACAATGCAGTCTCTTAATTTGGGCTTCTCTCTGATTTACTGCCTCTTCCCTGGGAAAGCTTCTAGGGTGGCTCCAGGGATGGGCGGGGGGAGGAAGCACTGTGTTGCACTGGTTTTCCTCCTTCCTCCAGGGCCAATTACAGTCAGCATGGATGGGAGGAGAGGTCCTGCCCATGGCATTTACTTTGTGGGGTACCATGGGTCTCAGTTCTCTCTCCCTCTTCTATTTAGCATCTACATGAAGACATTGGATGAGGTCATTGGTATGCCAATTAGGCATTGGAAATGCTCAGCCTCTTTATTTTCACTCCAGGCCTCTGAAAGATGCCTTGAATGTCCCATCTCTGTGATTGGAGGATGTTAGGGCTTGGAAAATGAGCAACAGATTTTAGCTGAACCCAAGTAAGACCAAGTGAGTTTGGGTGTTTAGACCTTCTGCTGGAGATCTTCAGTTTTTAGTTCTAGATGGGATGGCAGAGTACCAAACATGTGTAATCTGGGGGACTTCCTGAACCCATGGCTCCTGCTCAAGAGCATAGAAGGGCTTTGCACATTTTTGTTTACTGCATCATTTTTGCCCATACCTGGACTGGGAGGTCTTGCTCCTTATGCCCTTGTGATCTGTCATCCAGGCTACTGCAAAGCAATTGACACGGAGCTACCTTTGAAGAATATTTGGAAGCTTCAACTCCTGCAGAATGTGATGGTGAGGGCAGTTCTTTCCAGCTCTATGCCAATTCAGTTATATGAGTCTGGGGGCAATTCTGGGCCCAGAAAGAGTTTTTTTCTGCTGAGCGTCCCTTTCTTGAGAACATTCTTCCACTGGTAATCAGAATGGCCAATCCGGCTAGCCTGAAAACCCATCTTTGAATCTGGCCTGCAGCCTCAAGTGACTGGAGGAAATGCAGGTGATAATTGGTTTTCTTGGTTGCTGTGTATTTTGATGATTGTACTGGGTCTTGATTTTATTTTTTATCACTGTTTGCCACCAAGAATTGTTGCTAAAATGGATAGCTATATAATTTAATTAAAGCAAGCAAGCAAGCAAGAGCCACAAGGATGACAGACTTGCTGCCCCTCTGGATTAAATCCCATCAGACTTTGTGTGATGCTGTCTTCTGTATGCTTGCAATGTGGCACTTGATTTCTCTTTTCCACATTTCTTGCTCAATTTCCCTTCTGTTTTGATTTCTCAGCCCTACCGGTAGAGAAGCCCCAGTCCAGATCTAAGGGTGAAAGGGAACCATTTCCTGTCTGGGGAAGAAAGCAAGCTAAAGTCCCATATTTCCCTGCAGGAAGTAGCCTAAAGCCTCTCCTGCTGGTTCTCCTTCCAACCCAGAATGCTGGGGGTCCTGAGGAAGACCTCATTCCCAGCCTGATATTGTCCAGGGTCCTCCATTACAAGTCCCTGAAGGTTCTTAAAATACTCAGAAGCTCCCCTGCAGCTACAGCGATGTGAGATGACTGAAACCCGCTGGGGGAAGGCGTAATCTGCTCCTCTGCCCTTGCTCTGCCATTCACGGCCCTCATGAAATGGCAGTCAGAGGGTAATTATGCCATTAATTACATTGTGCTCCTCTGCAGGTTCAGTCTGAGGAGAGCCGTGCCCTGAATTTGCATGAAAAACACCAAACAGGATGAGAGATTAGTGAGCCCTTCGATGCATTTCTACACACAATTATTAGCGTGCCCAGGAAGGGGCCGGGCCTCCTACCACTTTCTGCACTTGAAGCTCAGGTTCATCATCAAATGGCTGAAAGACGCTGTTGGTGGCGGAGGCCCTATTAATAAAGAGACAGCTGGAGAAGGACCTGCCTCCCCCAGGTAATCAAGGTTAACAAGGTCTATTTGCTCTGAGGTTATCCCACCTCGCCGGCTGATTTTTTTTCTTCAAATGGCTGACAGAAACTGACAAAAGCGAGTCCCATCGCAGCTTGGGCAGCCAGATTCTGGCTTGCTGAGATTCTGGGCTTCCATCGATCTTCCCCTGATTATGCAGCGTGCAACTCTGAGCAAAGTCATTTACAGTTTCAATTAAAAGAGAGCCCACTTAGCATGGTGGAGGGGGAGGGGGGGTAATTAATGCTTGAAGGTTGTTTGGGGGGGAAACTTGACTTCAAAAGATGTTTTCAATAACTGTAAGTGGTGATTACTTTCTGAAAGTGTGCTTAAAAGCGTGTTACTTTCAAATTAGCCTCTGAAGCCTCTTCTCCTATTGGAAAATGACTTCTTTAGCTCTTGTTTGTACAGGATAAGCCACTATTCCAAGGGAAAGAGGGGGAAGCAAGGGATGGATGGCTGAGTTTTTTCCCCACTAAATAAATAAATAGCATAGTGTAGAACAGGGGTGTCAAACTCAAGACTTGCGGGTTCGATTCGATTCGATCCACGGTGTGCTTAGCTCCAGTCCATGGGGCTGCCCTGGAAACAGTGAAGGACCAGCCCACGGTGCCTGTGCCAGCAAAAATAGAGCTCGGGAGGGCCATGAGTGCTCGGGCCACTACAAGCCCCTCTGATATGAGTGACATTGAGCTGGGCACGCCCCCTGTCCACCCCCACCCCCCAAGATCAAACACAACCCTGATGCGGCCCTCAAGGAAATCAAGTTTGACATCCCTGGTATAGAGTATCAGACTAGGGCTACCAGAGATTTGGGTTCCAACCCTCCATCCCCATAAAGCAGGGGTCTCCAACTTTGGCCACTTTAAGTCTGGAGGTCTTCAACTCCCAGAATTCTGGGAGTTGACGTTCTCCAGGCTTAAAGTGGCTAAGCTTGGAGACCTCTGCCATAAAGTATACTCATCTTCCAATGTACACAAGCATGGGAGATCAGAGATTGATTTCATGACGAAGGACTTATTTTGATAACAGCCTCATCAAGATCCATTCCATGTCTTCAGGACAGGAACATCAGAATTCCAAATGTCTGTGGAGATCATCCAGGTTATGGTTGTCCCAAAGTTGCTTTTTTCAAGAGGCAACTGGACTTTCTTCAGAACTGTCCAACTGCCTCTGTCCAAGCTTCTTGGATAAGAAGCGAAACATCTTCATGGAAAAAACAAAGAAAGCCCAGCTGTCTCTTGAAAAAAGCACCTTTGGGTCAGAATTCCAAATGCTTCAATTCCTGTGAGAGGGTGACTGTCCTTTTGAGCTCACTCCCCATGAGTTTGCGTCTCCCACTAGCAGCAAATATTGTGGGGTGCAACATTTTTCTGGCAGTATTACATGGGAACAGCTAAGCAATAGAAGGGAAGCTGTTGCTTATAGATGGGGGTTGCTGGATACAATGAGAGTCACAATGAAGAACTGAACTGGCTGCTGAGAAACAAGGAAAAGGATCAGAAAAAGAAGAAAAGAGACAAGAAGAAAGCCTGCTTGATTGCCTCACCTCTTGTGGAAAAAAAAATGCATGGTCTCAATGATTGCCGGAAGTGCCTGGCTTCTTTGGCTTAGTATGCCCAACTGTGCCCATATTTGGAAATATCAAATCTGTTTGTGATGAGCCAGAGAACTGCTCTCCTTGCTCCTGGCCTCACTTCTGTCAAGCATTCAGAAACATCACCTGCCACAAAGAGTGTGGAAGCAAGGTAGCAATAGCACTTAGACTTGTATGCTACTTCATTGTGCTTTACAGCATTCTCTGGTTGGATTACAATGTCAGCATATAGCCTCCAACAATCTGGATTCTCATTTTATGGACCTTGGAAGGATGGAAGGCTGAGTCAACCTTGAGCTGGTCAGGATGAAACTCCTGTCTGTGGGCAGAGTTTGCTTGCAACACTGCATTCAAACCACTGTATCAACAAAGATGGTTAAGAGGAGCTAGTAATAGGAGTAGGCCTGCCTTCCAAGAGCGCAGGTGGACTTTAGGGCCCTCACCCCAAAAGAGATCCAAGTCCAACTCCCCTTGAAGTCCACTGACTCTTATCTGACACCAATTCACAGTGACCATTAGTAGATTAGATTCTTGTATGTAGGTGAAATGGAATAAACTTGCAGTGCTTTTGAAGTCCATGGTGGCTGCTGGCTTCTTGAGCCTGACAGCATCCCTTGATTTAGTGTCCTGTGCAACCCCTGCCATAGTGTGTGAGTGAGATAGCAGAAATAGTGCAATCAGCTTCCTTTTCCCTGTATAGTCCCTGAATGTCCACAGCCTAAATTTGTTGGAAAGAGAGATAGGGTAGAGCAAAATTTTCCCAATCCTTGTTTATATCTAATATTTTTATTAGCACGGTGACTGGGAGAGGCAGGTATGCTGGGGGTAGAGGGCCATATCCAGTAAGGGGATCGCGCTCCCGATGTTTGCAAGCGGTAGCGCGCTCCGACCCTCCATACCTATCCTGCAGCCCCGGTTGTCTGGATTCTCAGGCCCTGAATACCCGGCTGCTGTTGTGCAATGCCAGGTCCGTGGTTAATAAGGCTCCCCTGATACATGATTTGGCTCAGGAGGAGGCCGCGGACCTGGTAGGTGTTACCGAAACCTGGTTGGGCCCAGAGGGCGGTGTCCCTCTGGTCGAGATGTGCCCACCAGGTTTCCTTGCATTTCACCAGCCTAGGGCTCAGGGAAGGGGTGGAGGGGTGGCGGTGCTTATAAAGGAGGCCCTTTATCCTAGGGAGGCCACTGTCCCTCAGACGGCTGGCTGTGAATCTCTATTTGTGAAGTGGGGGCAAGGGGTTCAGATGGGTCTTTTGATGGCGTACCTGGCTCCCTGCCACGTCTCATCGGCCCTGCCCGGACTCCTCGAGGTGATAGCCGGGCTGGCGGTTGAGACCCCCAGGCTTTTGGTCATGGGGGATTTCAACCTGCCATCGTCCGGTGAAACCTCGGGGTTGGTTCGGGAGTTCTTGGCTTCCATGACGGCCATGGACCTGACCCAGTTAGTTTCTGCCCCCACTCACATTGGAGGACACATGCTGGACCTGATTTTTGTCTCTGGGCCGTGGTTGAATGACTGTGTTTTCGGGGATTTAGTCATCACACCCTTGTCATGGACAGATCATTCCCTCCTCAGGTTGGACTTCCGTTCCGCCACCCCCCACCGCAGGGAGGCGGAGCCACTTAGATTGTTCCGCCCCAGGCGCCTGATGGACCCGGAACGGTTCCAGAGGGAGCTTGGGCCATTTCCTGAGTCTCTGGCTCACAACTCGCCTGGAGACCTGGTGGCCACCTGGGATGGGTTGGCCGCCGGGGCTCTAGATCGAGTTGTGCCCTTGCGACCTCTGACCCGGCACAGATCCCGTTTGGCTCCGTGGTATACGGAGGAGCTGCGGGAGATGAAGTGCCGGAAAAGACGTCTAGAGGGCATTTGGAGGGCGAGTCGTTCTGAGTCTGACCGAACACAGGTGAGATCTCATATTAAGACTTACCTTGTGGCGATAGGGGCGGCGAAATCTTCGTATGTCTCTGCCCTTATTGCGTCAGCAGAAAATCGCCCTGCCGCCCTGTTTAGAGTGACCCGCTCTCTTCTTGAACCGAGAGCGCGGGATGACCTCTTGCAGGGTAGGGCAGAGGAGTTTTCCCGATTTCTGCATGATAAAATCGCTCAGATTCGGGAGGGGCTCGACTCCAATTGGGTGGTCCCGGGGGAGGTGTCCGGGGCAGGTCTTGTGAGTGTTATCTGGGGGGAGTTCGATCCTGTGACCGCCGAGGGTGTGGACAGGTTGCTGGGGGGTCTGAATGCCACCACCTGTTTATTGGACCCGTGCCCTTCCTGGCTGGTTTCGGCCGCCAGGGAGACGACACGAGGCTGGCTCCAGGGGATTGTCAACGCTTCTTTGAGAGAGGGGGTGCTCCCGGCCGCCCTGAAGGCGGCAGTGGTGCGCCCCCTCCTCAAGAAGCCTTCCCTGGACCCGGCTATTTTAAACAACTATCGTCCGGTCTCCAACCTTCCCTTTGTGGCGAAGGTTGTTGAGAGTGTGGTGGCACGTCAGCTCCCCCGGTACCTGGAGGAAGCTATTTACCTCGATCCGTCCCAATCGGGCTTCAGGCCTGGACATAGCACTGAGACGGCATTGGTCGCGTTGGTCGATGATCTCTGGAGGGCTCGTGACAGAGGGTTCTCCTCTGTCCTGGTCCTATTAGACCTCTCGGCGGCTTTCGATACTATCGACCATAGTATCTTGTTGCGACGGTTGGAGGGGTTAGGGATGGGTGGAACCGTCCTTCGATGGTTCTCCTCCTTCCTCTCCGACCGTTCGCAATTTGTGTTGGCGGGGGGGGGAGAGATCCACCTCTAGGCCCCTGCTTTGTGGGGTGCCTCAGGGGTCGGTCCTCTCTCCCCTCTTGTTCAACATTTATATGAAGCCGCTGGGCGAGATCATCCGTGGTCTTGGAGTAAGGTGTCATCTATATGCAGATGACACCCAGTTATACATCTCTACTCCAGACCACCCCAACGATGCTGTGGGGGCTATGTCCAGGTGCTTGGAGGCCGTGCGGGATTGGATGGGCGGGAACAGGCTTCGGCTCAACCCATCCAAGACCGAGTGGCTGTGGTTTCCGGCGCCCCGATACAGCCAGCTGACACCTTTGCTGGCTATCGGGGGGGAAGTTTTGCCGCCCGCAGAGAGGGCTCGCAACCTGGGTGTCCTCCTGGATGTACGGCTGTCGCTTGAACATCACATCGCGGCCGTCTCCAGGGGGGGCGTTTCATCAGATCCGTCAGATCTACCGGTTGCGGCCCTTCCTGGATCGGGACGCCTTGCGCACGGTCACTCAGGCCCTTGTCACCTCTCGCCTGGACTATTGTAATGCCCTCTACATGGGGCTCCCCGCGGGGAGCATCCGGAGACTCCAGCTGGTGCAAAATGCGGCCGCGCGGATGATTATGGGGGCGTCGCGTAGCGCCCATGTGACGCCACTTCTGCGCGAGCTGCATTGGTTGCCGGTGGCTCTCCGGGTTCGCTTTAAGGTTCTAGTTTTGACCTTTAGGGCGACCCATGGCATAGGACCAGGTTATCTTCAGGACCGCATTCTGCCGGTGATCTCCAACAGGCCAGTGCGTTCCCACAGAGAGGGTCTGCTCCGGGTGCCGTCGGCCGCTATGTGTCGTCTGGCGGCGCCGAGGGGTAGGGCCTTCTCTGTGGGTGCCCCCGCCCTCTGGAATACTCTGCCACCGGAGCTTCGTACTGACACGGACCTGAGTGCCTTCAGGCGCGCGTTGAAGACCTGGCTCTTTGAGCTGGCCGGCCTGGGCTGAAATAATGGTTTTAATTTTGGTCTCCATGGTATTTAAATTTTAAATTGGGTTTTTAAGGTGGGGGGGTGGGACCTGTTTAGTTTTTATTTATCAGCCAAATTGGTTTAATACTTTTTTAATTTTTGTATATTTGTGGGTTTTTAGATAGGCTGTACACCGCCCTGAGTCCCCTGGGAGAAGGGCGGTATATAAATTTGATTAATAAATAAATAATAAATAATAAATATCTGATCATTGTTACGGACTTTACCTGTTTATGCTTATATTTAGTGATTTCATAGTTTGCAATGAGTATGGTTCTCATGGAATTTCACAGCAGTTTAAACAAGTGTTTTAAGAAGCAAATGAGAAGAAAAAAAGGATACTGTGAGAGAAAGTTCCACTGATGGAAAAGGCTTCTCACTTACGTGGTCAATCAGTTCCCTTATCATGCCATTCCACTGGCCCTTCTCATCTTGGGCTCCATACTTCCCATCCTCCACCAGACGAATCTCATAGGAGAAGCCAAGGATGCGGGAGACTTCTGAGAGGAGGTCCACGCAGTAGCCTTCAAAGCGCCTGTTCCCGGACAGAACCGTGTCTGACTTGGCAAACATGACAAATGGCTCTTCCTAATGGCCAGAAAAGATAACACAATCACACGAAGTACACATGCAATGAAAGGGAGGGAGGGAGGGAGAGGGAGAGGGAGGGAAGGACAGGGAGTGGGAGGGAGGGAGAGAGAGGGATGGAGAGGGAGAGAGGGGGGAGGAAGAGAGGGGGAGGGAGGGAAGGAGGGGGTGGGGGAGGGAGGGAGAGAGAGAGAGGGATGGAGAGGGGGAGAGAGGGAGGGAGAGGGGGGAGGAAGAGAGAAAGGAAGGTAGAGAGGGAGGGAGAGAACCAGAGAGTTGTGTCCTCCAATCATGTGGCCAGCTGGAATGGCTGCAGCAACCTTGTTTGGCATTTACCTTCTAACCAACTTGATCATTAAAACCCCCATATTCCAGCATTAGCATATGTAGGTTTGCAGGTTTGGCTGATCAAATTCAAGTAAAGTTAAGTATCCTGAAATGTCACTTAGAGCACACTGGCTTCTTATGTTGGATTCTGGCTCTTAGTGCTCAATTGAAAAACCTATGGCAGAAGCCCAGGTTGCTGGTGGCTCTTTGTGTCCAGTCAAGCACTTCGTCACATATACAGATTTCTGCATCCCTGAAGCTATGAACTGTTTTTTTCTCCACATTAGGTAGAAGTCCACACTTAAATCAAAAAGCAATGCATGCTTTGTGCTATCCAACAGTGTTAGAATACTAGTGTCCAGACCAGATGACAAAAGTTTGTGACCAGAGTCTGTCTCAAAAGCAACATGACAGAGAGATGTGGACAGTATCAGAAACAATGATGTGGAGCTTGAACACGTGGCATAAAAACAGATCCCACGTGCTATGAAATTGGCAAAGTGGTCAGGCTTTTGGCTCATGTCTGGGGGCGTCTGGAGGCACTTGATGGCCCCCTGAACCTCAGGAGACTTCAAAGCCGCCCACATTATCCACCAATAAGGCAGCCATGGCTCTGTGCAAAACGGTTTCTTCCTTCAGCGCTCTCCAACAGAGAGTCATTCCTGAACTCTGCAAGACACATTTGCAGAGGCTGTTTCACAATTTATTACTGGAAATGGCCAGGCATTCAATTTGCAAGCTTTCGAGGATCGCTAATAAATTTATCAGCAAAAGTGCCCTCAATTTCAAGATCTTCACAGCTCTTCTAGGGCCTGGGGAAAGCAGAATTGTCTGTTGGACAACACGAGGCTGCTCCCAACATGTTGCTGCAATATATGAGCAGAAGGGTGTGAAATGGAGGGAGGGAGGGAATGACTGGAGGTAGCCTTCTCCTTTCTTCCTCTTTTCCCCTTCTAGATCGCAGTTCCCACCGGCAACATTATTACACACAAAGCAGCAAAGAACAAGATAGCACCTCCCCCCTCCCCCCATTCTCTCCTTCTCTCTCTCTTCACTGTGTGTGCTGCAGAAATATAGTTTCCACAGAAGTTTCCATTAAGAACTAGCATCAAAATCCAATATTTTAAAAGTAAAGCATTATTATTTATATGATTGGTGACACAGTCAGCGAGCTGGTCAGAGTGGAATTGACATTTTTGTCCACCTATGGAGCTCTTCCCAAGGACTTGGAATAGGCAAATGTGGATATTTGTGGTGTTAAAGGTATCATCACAGGATGTCAGCTATTCCAGGTCAAGCTGCCTTTTGCAATTGACTGATGAGGATTTTGTCAACACTGCTGGTATTCAAGTGCTGCTTCATATGTTTGGGATTGCACCCAGGGCAGCTATTACTATTGGTAAAATCTTTGCTTTCTTTTGTCATAGCTGTTCTATTTGTAGGTCTTTGAATTTTGTTATCTTCTCCAGTTTTTTCTCTTTTCTTCTGCTGTCTCAAAGTACTGCCACATCATTATTCAGACTTGTTTGTCTTTTTTATTGACAATTATTAAGTATGATGTGTTATGGGCAGGTGCTTGTCTTTGAATTCTAAATTCCAGAGCATCTGAGCTTCTCCATTTTCTATGAATTTGCCTATTCTTTAGTCCCATTAACTCTTGCTTGTAGGCAAATGGTATTTCTTGCAGATCTTCCAATGTACCATTGTTGCTACTTTGTCATGCTGTTGCTTGTAGATAGTCTGTAAGATCTTGCAGCAGCTAACCAGGTGGTCCACTGTTTTTTCAGCTTCTCTGCAATGTTGGAGTTTGCTGTCTGTTGCTGTCTTCTCAATTCTAGCTTTCAATGCACCTGTTCTAAAGATTTGGCTTGTGCAGCCAGAATTATCACTTGTGTGTCTTTCTTCAACTTTCCTACCTTAGCCAGCGACAGGTCTTGTTGTTATCTCTTTTGCTTGCTAGTTTTTTTAAAAAAATGTAATTTCCATGTATTACTTTGCTTTGCCATGTCTCCTTTCTATTCTTCATTTGGTCTTCTATGTAGACTAGTCTGGGCTGTCTGTTATTCAGTAAACCTTCATGGTACACTAGTTTCAATGCATCTTCTTCACTATCCTTCAGGCACTTTTGCAGTTCCCTTCTTTTTTTCTTCAACTGTGTGGTGCACTTGCAACATTCCATTGAATCCCACCTATTTTGATTGGTAAATAAAGTCTGTCAACATTGCTGCATGAAAGGCATGATTCACTGTCCTTATTTTTCTGGCCTTCCTATCCAAAGCTTCTAATTCAGCTTGAGTCAAGCCCACTATTCCACCTGTATAGCTAATGACTGGAATTGCCCAGGTGTTAATAGCCTTGACGGTACTTCATTTACTGAGTCTGGAATTTAAAATCTTCACTTTTCTGATCTATTCACTACTATCTTTTGACTTCAGTGTGTTTGATGTTATCAGCCTGAAGGAAGCCCAGATATTCTTGTGATCTTCTTTATCCAGACTCCTGATTCTATTTCCATACAACAAATTGATTCCTTCAGTATTATTTTTCCCCTGTTGAAGGTACAGGTGGCACATTTGTACTCCAAACTCCATTGCAGTATTTTGGCATTATATTCGGACAATGTTAAGCAGTGATTCTTTTTCAGATTGTGTTTTTCCATACAGCTTCAGATCATCCATGTAAAACAAATGGGATAGTCTGGCAGTTGTTTTTGATGTTTGATAGCTATGACCTGACATGTCCAATATTGTTAACAGAGGAATCAATGCAATGACAAACAGCAGTGGTGAGAGTGATTCTATCATCATTGACCAGGAAATGTGTCTTTCCTTGCATCATTGATCTTTACACAAAGCTTCTGATGTTTCTACCAACTCTTGTTATTGCTAGGTACTTGATTATCTAGTCATATGGCAAGGAGTCAAATGCCTTCTTGTAATCAATTCACACTTCATTCAAGTTGGTCTTCCTTCTCTTGCAGTTTTCCAGAATCATCTTGCCAAATCAGAGCTGATCTTTTGTTCCTTTCTGCTCAGGTGGAAAGAGATTGATTTCAACTAGATGCTGTTACCATACCATGTCAGCTACCATACCAGTTAGCAATTTGAAAGCTCCTGATAAGCAAGTAATTGGCCTGTAGTTGTTGGTGATGACCCTTTGTTGATCTTTTATTATCAGATAGATTTTGCCAGATGTTAACCAATCTTCAATTTCACCGCCTTACTTATTAATCAAATTTATTTGCTGCCTATCTCACAATTCAAATAACTCTTATTAAACTGCTTGGCAACGAATGAGTGCAGACCAATCAAAAGCAGTTCCTGTTCACTTGGTGCTGACTAATTTTTGTTCTTTTCTCATTTCAGCTTCTTTCTTATTCTTATCCACCTCTTTTGTCCAGGCTGCATTCTTGCTTCGGTTGCCAATATCTGCACCCAGAACCGCACTGTTTCTTCTTTGTCAGGAGTTGACTGGTTCGTTGCATTCTCTCCATTTAATGGATTGATAGAAATATTTCTGATTCGACTGAAATTGTAGTTTGCCTATAGTGTGCAATTTGAATTTTGTGTCTAATAAATGAACAGGTTAACAGATTGACACAGTTGGAAGGGACCTTGTAGGTCATCTAGTCCAACCCTCCTGCCCAAGCAGGAGTCCCTACACCATTTCTGACAAATGGCAGTCCAATCTCTTTTTGAAAGTCTCAAGTGATGATGCTCCCACAAGTTCAGAAGGCAATTTGTTCCATTGGTTGATTGCTCTCACTGTCAGAAAATTTCTCCTTATTTCCAGGTTGAATCTCTCCTTAATCAGTTTCCATCCATTATTTCTTGTCTGGCCTTCAGGTGCTTAGAGAATAGCTTAACCCCCTCCTCTCTGTGGCAGCCCCTCAAATATTGGAACACTGCTATCATGTCTCCCCTGGTCTTTCTCTTCATTAGATTAGCCAAGCCCAGTTCCTGTAGCTGTTCTTCATATGTTTTAGTCTCCAGGCTCCTTATCATCCTGGTTGCTGTTCTCTGCACTTTTTCTAGACCCTCAAAATCTTTTTTATACTGTGGTGTCCAAAACTGGATGCATGACTCTAGGTGTGGTCTTACTAAGGCTTTATAGAATGGCATTAGTACCTCACGTGACCTTGATTGTATCCCTCTGTTAATGCAATTTAGGATTGCATTGGCTTTTTTGGCTGCCATTGCACATTGTTGGTTCATATTTAGCTGGTTGTGCACTAAGACTCCAGGATCCCTGCTACTATTAAGCCTGGTTTCACCCAGTCTATATGTGTCCTTTTGGTTTTTCTTGCCTAAGTGTAAGACTTTACTTTTCTCTACATTGAATTTCATTTTGTTAGATAGGGCCCAGTATTCAAGTCTGTCAAGATCCATCTGGATCTTGAGCATATCTTCTTGGGTGTTGGCTATTCCTGCCAGCTTAGTATCATCTGCAAATCTGGTAAGTTCCCCTTCTATTCCCTCATCTTAGTCATTTATGAAGATATTGAAGAGTACTGGGCCTAACCTTGTGGCACCCCACTACTTATTTCCCTCCATGTAGACTTAGACCCATTAAGGACTACAAATTGAGTATGGTCTGTCAACCAATTACAAATCCATCTGGTGGTGATGCTATCTATCCCACTTTTTTCTAGCTTACTAAGAAGTAGCTGTGGTCTACTTTCTCAAATGCCTTGCTGAAGTCTAAGTATATTATGTCCACAGTATTTCAATTTATTCACTATGTTGAAGAAGTGAATTTGTTTGGCATCTGTTTTTAACAAACCCGTGCTGACTACTAGTTGTTACTTTACTTGTTTCTAGATGTTGGCAGATCTGTTTTTTAAAATTATCTTTTCCAGTATCTTCCCGGGTATTGATGTTAGGCTGATTGGTCTATAGTTTCCTGGGTCTGTTTTTTTCCCTTATTTATTTATTTATTTATTTATTTATTTTGCCAATTGCTTACAAGATAATAGGTATAAGTGTAACATAGTTATGAATACATGGATACATATAAGAAAAATAAAATATAAAAGAAACAATAGGACAGGGACGGTAGGCACATTGGTGCTCTTATGCACACCCCCTACAGACCTCTTAGGAAAGGGGTGAGGTCAATAGTAGACAGTCTAAGGTTAAAGTTTTTGGGGTTTGGGGAAGAAACCACAGAGTCAGGTAGAGTATTCCAGACATTGACCACTCTGTTGCTGAAGTCGTATTTCCTGCAATCAAGTTTGGTGCGATTAACCTTGAGTTTGTATCTATTGTTTGCTCTTGTGTTGTTATGGTTGAAGCTGAAGTATTCATTGACAGGTAGAACATTGCAATGTATGATTTTATATACTATACTTAGATCGGACCGAAGGCGGCGTTGTTCAAGGTTTTCTAGGTCTAGAATTTCGAGTCTGGTGGCATAAGGTATTCTGCAATGGGTAGAAGGAGTGAAGAACTCTTCTTGTAAAATATTTCTGGACTTTCTCAACTGTGTTAATATCAAATATGTAATGTGGGTTCCAGACTGATGAGCTGTATTCAAGTATTGGTCTAGCAAATGTTTTGTATACTCTAGTTATTAGTGTAATATTACCAGAGAAAAAGCTACATAAGATTGGGTTAACAACTCTTAGTGCCTTTTTGGCTATGTAGTTACAGTAGGTCATTTGAGATGAGTACTCCAAGATCCTTTACAGAGTTTGAGTCCTCAACAAGGTCTTGACTATTCAGCCTGTATTTTATTTTCTGATTTTTTTTGCCAATATGTAGGACAGAGCATTTTATTTGTTGAGATCTGAAGCTGCCATTTGTTTGACCATTCTGATACGTAGTCAAGGTCTTTTTGAAGGGTAGCAGCATTGTCTGTGGTGTTGAATAGCTTTACATCATCAGCGAAGAGAACGCAGTTGCTCTTGATATGATATGATTTGAAGATGGGAACCACATCAGCTCTTTTGCAGTCCTCTGGTAGTTCTCCGGTGCTCCAGGATTTTTGAAAGATATGGTGCTAAGATAATCTCTGCCAGCTCCTTTAAAACTCTGGGATGTAATCCATCAGGCCCTGGTGATTTATGTTCCTCAAGATCAGATAGATGTTCTCTTACTATTTTTTTGCTTATTTTAACTTTTATTTCTGGTCTGTCTTTTACAGTTATGTTTTTGGTAGGTTGGACTATAGTTTCTTTTTGTGGAAAGATAGATGCAAAGAATGAGTTAAGCAGCTCTACTTTCTCTCTGTTGTCTGGTTACTTCCTTGCCGTCTTCTCTCTTTAGTGGACTATGTGTTTCCTGGATTTCTTTGCTGTTTTTTATATGTTGGAAGAACCTTTTTTATCTTTGACTTTTGTTGCATTCTGAGCCTTTGCTTTCCTGATTTCATCTTTGCAGATTCTGGCTATCTGCTGATATTCTATCTTAATTATATATCCTTCTTTCCATTTTTTTGTACTTGTCCTTTTTGTCTTTCAATTTGTCAGAGAGATCTTTGTGCAGCCATGCTGGTTTCTTCCTGGAATATTTATTTTTTTCCCCAATGGTATTGTGCTAGTCTGGGCTTTTATGATCATATTTTTCAGAATTTCCTATGCTTCTTGCGTTGTTTTCCCCTTTAGATTTTCATCCAAGGAATCTTTCCCAAGTTCTCTCTGAATTTAATAAAATTAAGTTCTTTTAAAATCTAGGACTCTGGTATCATTATCTTCTATTGCTTGTGTTTGCAATATGTTGAATTCTAGTATGACATGGTCACTCTCACCAAAGGTTCCTGCTGTTTCAACTGCCTCTATAATTTCTTCTCTGTTTGAAAAAAAGTCCAATATGGCTGTCCCTCTATCTTTTTTCTGCTGGTCTTCTTTATTATATTTACTCCTTTGTTACTTTCACTGCTTCCTTAATCTTATATGATTCTAGATGATATTTCTTGACCAAGTATTCTTGCGTTCTTGGGAACAACATCAATGGAAGATTACCTCGTTGATTTATGCTGTTCTATAGGCTTAGTTATTCTTTATTTTTTCTTTTTTAGAACTAAGATTTTGTTCTTTTTGAGGAGAAGGCATAGAAGAGAGTGGTTGGGTTGGGAATGAAAACAATTTAATATGTGTGGTGACTTTTCTCCCCTTTTTATAAATAGGAATCACATCACTTCTTTTCCAGTCCTCTGGTTTTTCCCTGGAGCTTTGAAAGATGTATTCAGTGGATCCAAAATAATGTTCCAGAATAACCTGCCTTCATCTAGTCTGGCACCTTCATTTAAAAAGGCAAGGCAAAGGGACAGGGGTGGGATTCTACCAGTTCGCACCTATTCGCTAGAACCGGTTGTTAACATTCTAAGCAGTTCGGAGAACCGGTTGTTAGAAGAAATTACTGGCCTAATCCTGTAAGGAAGGCAGGAAGGAAACATTCTGGTGTTGCTTACAGAAACTGCCTCTCTGTTAACCCTTATTACATACTTGACAGGACTAGACTTCCTGTCTTAGGAACGTCTCTGGAGTTTTTTTCCTCTCCTTTGCTGGTACTTTGCTTCTGTGGAATGACCATTCAAAGTTACAATGGCACTGAAAAAAGTGACTTAGGAGCATTTTTCACACCAAGCCACACTGGACATGGCTTGGTGGTCATGTTATTGGCCGGGTGTGGCCAACTCAGTATCATTTACATTGAGGCACGCATCTCCTCATCTGTTGCAACATCCCCACAGTCATGACAGGCCAGATGAGGAGATGCGTGCCTCAATGTGAGTGATATTGAGTTGGCCACATCCAGCCAATAACATGACCACCAAGCCATGTCCACCCAGTCACATGACCACCAAACCACACCCACCACCTAAGCCACACCCACAGAACCGGTTGTTAAAAAATTTGAATCCCATCCCTGCAAAGGGAGAAGCTTGCCTTACAGACAAGGTAAGAAGTTGGATGGAAATCTGAGAATTTATTATTCTTGACTTTTTTTTTTTTAAGGGACCTGGAAAAAAGTTCTAGGGAGCTCAAACGTTGCTCACTATTTTTAAAGCTGAAATTGGCCTTAATAAAAGTGTTAACTAGAAGTTACTGTGATTAAGGCTTGTAATTGCTTATTAGCATGTATGGCTGACTCAGAAGGATATTTGGGGATGAATTTTGAGAGTAGGATGACAGTAGAGAAAGGGAAGCTGATGGCCACAGTCTGTGCTGCTGCTGAGAAAGAAAGTCATAAAGGTATTTGAAGTGGCAAGTGACAAGCACACCTGAGACTTTTTCTCCTTTCAAGGTTCCCTTCATGCTCTCCAACTTGTGGGTGCTTCCAAAGGAGATTTTTTTTTCTCTTGCAACTGCTCTCCATCATAGAAAGTTGAATTAATTCCATCTTTTGTTAGGAATCTATCTGTGGTTTCCTGTAATTTCTCCCCTCTTTTTTCTAACCCCCCAAAAAGTGTTAAGGAAGGCCTCGCTCAAAACCTTTGAACTCCATGCGTCTCTTCCTGTACTAGGAGCTAAAGTGATAGGATAATCCTGAACAAAACTGGAGTTCCTCAACTAAATGAAGATTAAGGAGACCCTCCAAGGGAAAGCTAAACAGACAAAATGTCAAGAGGACGTGCTTATTTAAAACAAACAAACAACTGGAGCTTTATTGCATCATTGCCACTGCCTTCTTGCCTCTGGGCCATGCCTTGTGGACAACCTGCCACACAGGCTTGCTTTTCCAAACTCAAAATGACAGTGACACAAGGACCCCTTTCTGAGCCAGTCAGAGCTCAGGCACAAAACAGCAACGCGCCAGATAATAACAAGCAACCTCTGGCTGTCTTTCGGCTAACCCACAAAGACGGAGGCTACACTTTATTTGACTAGAGAGATTATTGTAATTGATTAATTGGTGTGATATTGCCTATATTGATTACTCAAAATTATTTCATTAAGAATCTAATCAATGTACTATCGCAACAAACCTACCCTGCCAAGACAAAAAGGCAATGCCAAACCACAACCTAAAGAGAAAGAAATCCCCACCAATGAGCCACAAGTTTCCTGCACATGCCTTATATGCCATGAAACTCTAAAGGATAATGAAAATTCCATCAAATGTTCTCTATGTAACAACTACGCTCATCATGGCTGCTTGGGATTAACCAAGCAAATAATTCAATTCCTAGAATCATCCAACCATGCGCTTCCATATTTCTGCCAACAATGCAAACCCAAACTGTACAAATATATAGCCCTGTTTGAAAGAGTTGATACCATAGAAACACAAATAACATCCCTTGACGCCATAGTAGCATCCCTGGACTCTTTAAAAGAAAGATTAACTAACCTTGAAAAAAAAGACACAACACAAAAACCTGAACATCCAATAGCTACAAACCACATCTCTACCCAACAACCACAACCCAATCCACAAAAAAACATAAATCCAACAAATAATAATAGCCCAATCCTCATCAGAGAAGCTGTCAAGCGCGAATGGAGGACATCAATGACAATGATGACATCACAATTGTCCGCAACATCATCAGTGACTATCAAGCATCAAGCATCTCCCCTGATGAAATACTTGACATTTCCCGCATCGGCCCAGAGATCAAAAACAGAAACAGTTTGGTGGCACCCCGCTTCTGTAGGGTCATTTGCAAAAATGAATCAAGCAAGTGTAAATTCATTTATACTATAAATTCACTCGCCAAAAGCAACACCAACCATAAGAACTTCCGTTCACACCCTGACTTAACCGTACAGTAACGTTCCCGTGTACTCTGCAAAGAACTCAAAAAACGTCTAGACAATGGAGAGAAGGACCTGTACTTTGACTACCATGCTGACTGTATCAAAAGTCACACAACCGACAACTCAGCATCCAACCCTACTTCAACCAATCCACCAAGACTAGGTACACATACCCGTAACTACCTCAATTCCAGCTACAGCTGGCCTTAAATGCAAGCTACTCAATTCAAGAAGCCTTGTGAATAAAATACCTGAATTTCTCCTCTTACTAAATATGGCTAAATTTGATACCATATTTGTCTGTGAAACATGGCTCAACGCATCTCTTCCTGACTCCATTACCACAGTAAGAGACTATCATGTTTACCGATCAGATCATGAAATCCGTAGAGATGGTGGTGTTGCTATCTTCTATAAAAAGTCCTTACATCTAAAAAACATCCAAGTTACCCAGGAGCTTGCTGTTCCTGAGACTATCATCTGTGAACTGTCCTTAAATATCATATTTCGATTCTTACTATGTTACAGAGCCCCTGATTATGACATCGAACATGTAAACAAGTTAAATTCACTACTAACATGGGCAACATCCTGCCCACACACTTTTATCTTTCTTGGTGACTTCAATCTACCTCACATTAACTGGACCCTAAACGAATGTAAAACTGAGCCCATACATGCAACCTTCTACAATGCAGTAACAAATCTGGGACTGGAACAACTAGTAACCAACAATACTAGACTGAACAACTGCCTCGATCTCATCTTCTGCAATAGTTTGAATTCAATTTACAGAATACAAATTAAAGAACTCTTTTCCAACAGTGACCACAACTTGATTGACTTTTGTCTCAACATACGTCCACACCAAAATCATCACAACAACATGATCCCCAATTATAACTTCAAAATAGGCAACTATGATCTTATACACAACGATCTCTCATCCCTTGATTGGCAATCTCTATTCACAGGATGTAATACTGTTGAAGACCATTACAACATATTTTTACTTAAAGTCAAAAGAGTCATCAAACTATATGTACCAATAACAACTCCCAAAACCAGAAAAAAAACAGATTACCTGTAACAATAAGGAAGCTTCAATCCAAAAAAAGATCACTCTGGCGGAAAATCAAATCTGGTCATGCTGCCAACTTCAAAAGCCAATACAAAAATTTATGCCACCAGATATAGACTGAATGCACCAATTATCACATTAAACAAGAGGAAAACCTTCTACGCATCAATTCCACCCACACTTTCTACAATTTTGTAAACAACAAACTAAAAAACTAAAATCTTATGGTATCTCTGGTCACCTGCATAACTGGATAGAAGCATTCCTGTCAAACAGACAAATGGTCAAAATTGGGAGCGTCTTATCAAATTCTGTACCTGTCAACAGTGGTGTTCCCCAAGGCAGTGTTCTAGGACCAACTCTCTTCACACTTTACATAAATGACCTCTGTGTGATCATATTAAGAGCAACTGCATTCTCTTCGCTGATGATGTAAAGCTATTCAACACCACAAACAATACTGCTGCCCTTCAAAAAGATCTTGACTATGTATCAGAATGGTCAAACAAATGGCAACTTCAAATCTCAACTAATAAATGCTCTGCCTCACATACTGGCAAAAAAAAATCAGAAAATAAAATACAAGCTGAATAGTTGCTGATGATCAAAACTCCGGCAAGGACTTTGGAGTACTTATCTCTAATGATCTAAGTGCTAGAGCCCACTGTAACTACATAGCCAAAACGGCATTAAGAGTTGTTAACCTAATCCTACGTAGCTTTTTCTCTGGTAATATCACACTACTAACTAGGGCATACAAACATTTGCTAAACCCATACTCTAATAAAGCTCATCAGTCTGGAATCCGCATTACGTATCTGATATTAACACAGTTGAGAAAGTCCAGAAATATTTCACAAGAAGAGGTCTACATTCCTCTACTTGTTGCAGAACACCTTATGCTACCAGACTTAAAATTCTAGACCTAGAAAATCTAGAGCTACACCGTCTTTGGTCCGATCTAAGTATAGTATATAAAATCATACATTGCAATGTCCTGTCAATGAATACTTCAGCTTCAACCATAACAATACAAGAGCACACAATAGATACAAATTCAAGATAAACCGCACTAAACATGATTGCAGGAAATACAACTTCAGCAACAGAGCGGTCAATGTCTGGAATACTCTACCTGACTCTGTGGTTTCTTCCCCAAACCCCAATAACTTTAACCTTAGACTGTCTACTATTGACCTCACCCCTTTCCTAAGAGGTCTGTAGGGGGTGTGCATAAGAGCACCAATGTGCCTACCGTCCCTGTCCTATTGTTTCTTTTATTTTACTTATATGTATTCATTTCATGTATTCATAACTATGTTTATCGTTATACCTATTTCTTGTAAGCGATTGACAAATCAAATCAAGTAAAAATAAATAAAAATACACTGCAGGGTCTGAGGGAAGAGACTGGATGGATCCAGATCTGGAATTTCAACGCCACCATTTTCTCAGTCAACACACCCTTGAATGAAATATTTGGGACAGTCCCTACAATTACAAATGTTCCCAGAGAAGATTGCAGGTCTGTTCCAGGAGAAGCAAAGAAAAAAGCTCCTCTTTGTGCCCCCATTGCCATGGAGAAGGATTTATGGTGGGCTTCAAAAAGGACCCTAATCTATTCCATTACCACCAGCCCATCCTCTTCATTGTACTTAGCCCCCTGGGGAATAAAAGGGAAGAATATGAACAGGAGAAAAATATTATCTGCCCAGCCTATTAAATTCTTCAGGCATATTTAGGAAATTATCCTGATCCAGGGTTGCTTGGAACAAACCATTTCAATTGATCTCCCACCCTACAGAGGTTCAGAGTAGCTATCAGTCACCAAGTGACCATAGAATGACATGCTATGGCAACTGAGTTACAGAAAGCTCTTCAGATCACCAGTTCCAGTCACAATGAACATAGCACTGCACCTGACTGAGGGGGAGGTACCAACCGAGATGGGATCATAGAAATCCTGAGCCATTCCTGGCTGGGTGGCCTCAATAAGGAGCCTGAAGTCCCAGCATAACAATCCTAGCAGGCTAATGCCAATCCATTGATCAACTCTGAATTTCTCACAAAGAGAAATTCTTCTGCAGGCAAGATTTTACAGAATCCTTTCCTGTCTGGTTATCCGGCAGCTCCGGGTTTTTGTTTCTGAGGAATATATTTATCTCAGATCTGAAACAATATAGGAAAGCAGAAGGAATTACATTGAATTCCCAAGTAACCTACCAGAACTGTGGTGACCACCAAAGATCGATTGGTCAGGGAATCCGTCACGTTGGGCCCCTGCCTTCGGGCAATTTCAGTGATGTTCAGCCCATCCAAGGGGCTCCACACTCCAACCTGGGATGGGAACAAAGGCTACAAGTGAGAGAAACTAAAGCTTTTGGTCCTGGAAAAAAACCGGTGGCAAAGAAAGGTGGTCAGATAATTTGAAGGCCCTAAATGAAGGCACAGGAAACTTCTTCAGATATTGACAACAGTAAACTTGGAAGAAAGTAAAGGGAGAGCTCACCCATTTTTGTTCAGATGGTAGTTCCTTCAGCTGAAGGCAAATAGTTTGTCTGTAAATGATTTGACTGCGGTAAATAAGAAGGGGAAGTAGAAGATGGATTCCATTTTTGTCAAGAAAAGAAAGACCGGAAACTAGCTTGTCTCCTTTACTGGGGGAAGTGGTCTCTGGGATTACTGCCCAGTCCTTCCCGAGATACCATGGTTTCACCAAAAACAGCATCTCCCATCTTGGTTTTAAGCAAAGATCTCGACTTTCTGGGACTTCCCTTCCCTTCTTCCAACCAGGAATGACAACTGCTTTTCTCATTTGTAACTCCACTCTCCAACTTTCCTCTCCAGTACTTTGTTTTGTGGAGTTTTGTCCTCTCTTTGACTCCTCCATTCTCCCTCAAACTTGGGTCAAACTAGCAGCAATTGAGGAAGTAAGTGTGTCCACAGGCTCTAGTCTACAACAATTTATAGCAGGCTGGGCCAATGGGACTCTGAACCTCCTCACACCAGTCCTGGCTAGTGGCCAGGTCAGCTCCTCAGCCCTCATGACAGAACTGCTGCCCTTCAAGGGTAGAACCAGCTCCACCTCTCCTTTTATCTCTCCATTGGCTGTCTTAGGCTAGCACAGCCGCAGCCCTTCCAGGCCACTATGGATGCAGATGTGGTAGCCACACTAATAAAAGGCATGCAGCGGGAGGCTTGTGTAACACTTCGGGAAAGGAAGCAAGGAATTAAGAATCACAGAATCTTCAGGCTGGAAGGAACCTTGGATCCCTTCTAGTCCAAGTCCCTGCCCTTATGCCATCCTGGACAAATGGTTGTCCAACCTCTTCTAGAAAACCACTAGCGATGGGGCACCTACTATGTCTGGAGGCAAGCTAACCATAAATCGTTCTGTTATGACATTCCTCTTTATGTCCAAGTTTAATCTCCCTTTGATAAGTTTCCACCCACTGTTTCCTGCGCTAAGGTGCTATGGAGAATAAATCAACACCCTCTTTCCCGTAACAGCCCTTCAAGTACTGGAAGATGCTATCATGTCTCCCCTGAGCCTTCTCTTCATTAGGTTAAATATACTTAGTTCTCTCTGCCATTCATCGTGTGGTTTAGCCTCCAGACCCCTTATCTTTGTTGCTCTTTTCTTCATTCTTTTGGGGGCCTCAGCATTTGTTTGGTATTGTGGTGACCAGAATTGGATGAAATATTCCAAGTGTGGTCTCACCACTGTGGTGTAAAATGGCACCATCACTTTTCATTGTCTTGATACTATTCCTCTATTGATACAGCTTAGGAGATTGCACTGGCTTTTATGGCAGCAGCAGCAGCAGCACAATGCTAATTCATATTTAAGTGTGGCCACCTAGATACTTCTCACTGTTAAGGCAGGTACCATTAGTCACGATGTGTTTGTGTTTCCTACCTAAGTGCAAGTTCTTACTTTTCTCATCACTGAACGGCATCTTGTTAAAGGGTGCCCAATGCTCAAGTATGTCAAGATGCTTCTGAATCTTGAGTTGATCTTCCAGATTGTTGGCACTTTTCCCCAGCTTGGTGTCATCTGCAAATTTGATCAGTTACCCTTCTATCCCCTCATCTAGATCATTTATGAAGATATTAGAGAACATTAGGCCAAAGATAGAACCTTGAGGTACCCCACTGCATGTTTTGTTCTATCTAAATTCTTTGAGGACTACAAAGAAGTCTCACTGACTTCTGGTGGTGGTATTGCCTATCCCACATTGTTCCAAGAAGCTGTGGTCTGCTTTGTCAAATGTCTTACTGGAAGTTCCCTGAACCACTAATTTAGTTACTTTATCAAAACAAGGCAATAAGATTTGTCTGGCATAATCTGTTTTTAAGAAACCCATTAGACGAACACTAGAGCTCCAACCTTAAGAGTTGTGGTGGCACATGGTTAGAATGCAGTATTGCATGACTAACTCACTGCTCACTCCAGGAGTTCGTTTTTGAGCGGCTCAAGTTTGACTCAACATTCCATCTTTCCGAGGTGGGTCAAATGAGGAGCCAGATTGTTGGAGGCAATAGGCTGACTCTGTAAACCGCCTAGAGAGGGCTGTGAAGCAATATGAAGCGGTATATAACTCTAAATGCTACTGCTAGTGTGATTGCTGTTTCTGTTTTGGCTGGCTTGCAGTAATCTCTTGCTTACACTGCTTGGTTATCCTTTCCCAAAAATTTCCAGACACTGATGTCAAGCTGATTGGTCTATAGTTTCCTGGATCCACCTTTTTACCCTTTTTTAAGATTGGAAGGACATCCGCTCTTTCCAGTCCTCTGTGCTCCAAGACCTCTGAAAGATTTTATTCATTGATTCCGAGATCACATCTGGCAGCTCTTTCAGTACCCTTGGATATAAACCATCTGTCCCCAGAGATTTGAACTCATGCAAAGCAGATGGCATGCTCTTATCAATTCTTTGCCTATTTTGATCTGCATTCTTATTGTGTCACCCATAGTGTTGCTTTCGATAGATTGGACTCTTTTTTTCCTTTTGTGTAAAGACAGATGCAAAGATAGAATTAAACAGTTCTGTTTTTTCCCTGCTGTGTGTCACCTTCTTCTATCTTCTCCCATTAGTGGACCAACTGTTTCATTGATGTTCTTCTTTTCCTTATTGAAAGAAAATTGTTTTGTTATTTTTAGCATTTGTTACAAGTTCACTCTGAGTCTTATCCTTCTTGACTCTGTCTTTGTAGGTTTGGACTATTTGCTGGTACTTTTGCCCCTCAGTGTGTCAGTGAGCTCCTTGTACAACCCTGCAATCCTTGTCTGGAGTCTCTTATTCTTCTTTCTCTGTGGTCTTTCTTGTTTTCAAAGTATCCAAAGCGTCCTGTACTTTTTTTCCCTTTAAGATTCCCACCCGATTCTCCCTCTTAGCTTGTTGAAGTTGATAGTTTGACTTTGTTCAGTTACCTGTCCCTACATTATGGTGCATTCTAGTATGATGTGCTGATTCTCAACTAGAGTTTGTGCCACTTCCACTCCTTCAACCATTCTGTCTCTATCAGTAAGAATTAAATCTAGTATAGTTGATCTCTAGGTCCCTTCATCTTTTGAGAGATAAAGTTGTCAGCTAGACATGTGCCAAGATGGTGGTCGGACGCTAGTTGCGAGCTCTGCCGGCCGCTCTGCATTCCAGGTCGGGCCTGCTCTCCCTCCCGGGGCCTTTCGGGGTAGGTGTTGGTGGCCCGGGGGGGTGGGAGATTGGCACGGCTGCAGGAGTGCGAGAGCGGCCGGTGGGATGACCCGGGCGGCCGAGTGGGCAGCCCGGGCGGCGGACGGGATTATCGGCATTTTTACCTCTTGCCGCGCCCGTTCTGCTTCGCTTATTGTGTCGTTTGCTGCTGCTTAGTTTGTATTCAGACTGGCCTGGTGTCGAACTGTCCCTGCCGGCCTATTTTATCCTTCCTCGCCACGCCTCGGTTCTCTGAGTGAAGATGACTTGGGCCAGCATTTCGGCTGGCGCTTCGGCGCTGACGAGGCTACCGCCCGGATCTTGTTACGGAGGGGTGTGTGGACCTGGCTGGCATTACCGGGACCTGGCTGGGACAAGGGGGGGTGTCCCTCTGGTGGAGATGTGCCCAGCCGGATTTCAGGTCTTTCATCGACCGAGGGCCCAGGGGAGGGGTGGGGGGGTTGCGATGATTATTCGGGAGGATCTGGATCCTAGGGAATCCACTGTTCCTTAGACGACCGGATGTGAGTCCCTTTTTGTAAAGTGTGGTTCCAGGGTTCAAATGGGCCTATTGATCACATACCTGCCTCCCTGCTATGTGACATCGGCTCTGCCTGAGCTCCTGGAGGTCATAGCCGGCCTGGCGGTTGAGACCCCCAGGCTGATGGTCATGGGGGATTTCAACCTGCCTTCGGCTGGCGGGGCCTCGGGGATAGCCCAGGAGTTCTTGGCTTCCATGACAGCCTTGGGCCTGACCCAATTAATTAGGGAGCCCACTCACATTGGGGGTCACATCTTGGATCTGGTTTTTGTCTCTGGACAGTGGCAGGATGATCTTGGTGTTGGGGACGTTTTTGTTGAGCCCTTGTCATGGTCAGATCATTCGCTCTTTAGGCTGGACTTCCAGGCCGCTCCCCCCCGTCGCAGGGAGGCGGACCAAATACATTGGTACCGCCCCAGGCACCTGATGGATCCAGATAGGTTCCTGATGGAGCTTGGGCCATGTCCTAACGTTCGAGCACACTGACTCAGTTGAGGGCCTGGTCGCCAATTGGGATAGGGTGGTGGCTGGGGCCCTGGACCGGGTCATACCCTTGTGGCCTCTGACCTGGTGCCGCTCTCGCTCAGGCCCCTTGGTTTTCCGAGGAGCTGAGGGAGATGAAGCGCCAGAAAAGACGCCTGGAGAGTGTTTGGAGGACTACTCGCTCCGGACCCGACCGAACACTATTACGGTCTTATATTAAGACCTATGAATAGAAGCTGTCTATTTGGATCCACGCCAATCGGGCTTCAGGCCCGGGAAACAGCATGGAGATGGCATTGGTCGCATTGGTGGATGATCTCTGGAGGGCCCGTGACAGAGGTTATTCCTCTGTCCTGGTCCTATTAGATCTCTCGGCGGCTTTCGATACTGTCGACCACAGTATCTTATTGCAGCGGCTGGAGGGGTTGGGAGTGGGAGGCACTGTTATGCGGTGGTTCTCCTCCTTCCTCTCTGGCCGTTCGCAATTCGTGTTGGCAGGGGGGCAGAGGTCGGTCCCGAAGCCCCTAGTTTAGTGGGTGCCTCAGGGGTCAGTGCTCTCGCCCCTTCCGTTCAACATTTATATGAAGCCACTGGGTGAGATCATCCGTGGCTTTGGGGTAGAGTTCCATCAGTATGCTGATGATACTCAGCTGTACATCTCTACCCCGGGCCACCCCGATGAAGCTGTTGAAGTGATGACCTGGTGCCTGGAGGCCGTGCGGTGTTGGATGGGGCGGAACAGGCTTCAGCTTAACCCATCTAAGACTGAATGGCTGTGCTTCCTGGCACAGCTAGCTGGTTCCATCGCTGGCTGTGGGGGGGGGGGGAATTCTTGTCCCCACAGAGAGTGCTCGCAATCTGGGTGTCCTCCTGGATGTGCGGCTGTCATTGGAAGACCATGTGGCGGCCGTCGCTAGGGGGGCCTTTGGCCAGGTCCGTAGGATCTACCAGTTGCAGCCCTTTCTGGATCGGGATGCACTTCGCATGGTCACTTCCGCCCTTGTAACCTCTCGCCTAGACTATGCCAATGCTCTCTACATGGGGTTGCCTTTGAAGAGCATCCGGAGGCTCCAGCTGGTGCAGAATGCAGCCGTGCGAATGGTGTTGGGGGCTCCTCGGGGCTCCCATGTTATGCCACTTCTGCACGAGCTGCATTGACTCCTGGTGGCCCTCCGGGTGCGCTTCAAGGTTTTAGTTATCATCTTTAAAGCTCTCCATGGCTTGGGACCAGGATATTTGCGAGACCGCCTCCTGCCATTATCGGCCTCCTGCCGACCGATACGCTCCCATAGAGTCGGCCTCCTCGGGGTGCCGCCGGCTGGACAGGCTGGCGACTCCGAGGATGCAGGCCTTCTCATTGGGGGCACCCTCCCTCTGGAACGAATTGCCCCCGGAGATGAGGACCATCCCTGATCTCCTGACCTTCCGCCATGCGTTGAAAACTCATTTATTTCAGCAAGCCAGTCTGGCCTAGGGGTTTTTAGAGCTTTTAATCTGGTTTTAACTTTCTTAATTCCCTTATTTTTAATCTTTTGATATGGCCAACATATTTAATTCTTTTAACTTTTAAATATTGTATATGTATTTCTATATGTGTATTTTATCTTGGCTGTTCACCGCCCCGAGTCCCTTTGGGAGAGGGGGGCGGTATATAAATTTAAATAAATAAATACATAAATAATAAATAAATGTTGGGGAACCTGGTTAGGTGGCCTGTAGTAATATCATTTTACCCCTAATATTCACCCTAAATACTTTCAAACTGGCCTTCATCCTTGGTATTGTGTATTTCTGTAGAGATATAGTATTTCCTTACATACAATGCAACCCCTTCCCCACTCCCTTTTGCATTGGTTCTGTTACAATGTATAGCCTTCTAGCAGAATGTTCCAAACATGGGTTCCATTGCACCAAGTTTCAGTAGTAGCAACAATATCATACCAGTCCTCAGGTACTATTGTAGGACCTCAGGTTCATCCTGTTTGTTTCCCATACTTTGAGCATTTATGTTCAAATGTTTGCTTTCTGCATCTCCTGTTACATGCCTGAGCACCCCTTCCTTCTCACCACCCCTTTCTGTACTGTCTGATTTGTCTTGGGATTTGTGCTTTGGGTTTGGTCCTAAAAATTGGTCTCCCTTCCCCTCCAGTTTTAGTTGAAAGACCTATGGATAAGCCAAGCTAGAGCTTTCCAAGACACATTCTTCCAGTCTTTGTGAGGTGCAGCCCATCGCATGCCAGAAGCCCTTCCTCTAGATCAGTGATGGCAAACCTTTTGGTTGTGGTGTGTCAAAAGCACGCAGATGCTGACACCCACAATGCACCCCACACCCTGCACATGCGCACGCAACACTCTTGCTCCGCCCCCTTACCTGCACTGTGCATGCATGCGTCTCCCAGCTGATTTTCGGCCCATTTGAGGCCATTTTCTCCCACCTGGAGGCTCAAGGGAAGCCTCTGCAGGGATTTCCAAAAGGCCTGTTTTTCAGCCTCCTGAGGCTACAGAGATTTCCCTTGAGCCTCAGGGAGGCTGAAAACAGCCACAATCAGGCCAAAATCAGCTGGGAGAGGTGCGCACATGCGCAGTGCAGGTAAGTTTGGCAGAGGCTCATGTGCCTGTACGTGTGCCATAGGTTCGCCATCATGGCTCTAGATTATGTAAACCATGGTCCAGAAATCAAAGCATATCTTGAAGGCACCATCTCTTAACCCAGTGATTTATCTTTAAAATTCTCTATTTCCTCATTAATGTTGACCTTCCATTGGCAGTACAGATGAAACACTATCTGTGCTCCTATCTCTTTTGCCTTCCTACCTAGTTGTTCATAGACACTTGATACGTTTTTCAGGTTCTTTTTTGTTGTATCATTCTTCCTAACACGAAAGAGAAGAAAGGGGTTATAATGGGATTGATTATGTGGGTGAGCCTTGTGTCACATCTTTGATCTTTGCATCTGGGAGACAACACAATTCTTGATGGGTTGTATGGTCTACAAATTGCTGAGACTTAAATCACCAATCACCTGCTCATGTCTTTTCTCTTTGGGGAACTCAGTAGACTCCTCCTGGTGACAGTCTGAGCTAGCTTTCTTCCTCATGGGAATATCTGATACTCCAGATGTCTGTGTGTTTTCTTCCAGGGGGAGGATATGAAAATGATAGTTCAGCTCCAATGGCAGGGAACTTCTCCTTGTATTTTTGTCCTTTGAGTGACATGTTTTCATTGGTCTGCCCCATGGGCTTCATTTTTTTCTTATAGTTGTTTCTTCCTTGCTGCATTTAGTTCGAATGCAGATTTCTGCCTTTCCAAGAATTCCTCTTTTTCACAGGTGAGACTCAGAGTAGCTAGACATGCATCTAGATCTTCCATTTTCTCCTCTAGCAATCAGACCAGTTTGCACTTGATGCAGGTGTAATTTGAATCATCCGTGGGCAGGAATACAATCATAGTACATGCCTTACCAGTCACTACAATGCTAGCTATGACTTCCTTATTCTTCAGGATTTGTGCAGGTACAAATATATTCCTTATAGACTTTCTACTTTAGACTTTTAGTTGTAGGCTTTTAGGAGTGTGGGCTGCTAGCTTGATCCACTGGATTAAGTTCCAGTTCTCAGGCAGTTGTGTTGAGCAGCTCTTTGCTCTCCCAGCAACCTTTGGTGCTATGCAAACACAACCAGTGACTTGTAAAGGAGGGGTAGAGTTGCTGCATTCAGCTATCACCAGGGCTTTTGCAATCAGATTACAGTCAATTGCCACATTTTGAACAGTGGCAGGATCCTGGGGTTTCTGAACATCCATTTGATCTATTCAGGTGGGTTTGACTTGCTTGATGGCTGCTTCTTTGCAAAAACTGGATACTTCTGTCTGGGAGCTGCCGCTGCCTCACAGGTTTATTTTATTTTTATTTATTTATTTATTTATTTATTTATTTGAATAAATAAATGTTATGAATACATGAAATGGATACATATAAGAAAAATAAAATAAACAATAGGTCAGGGACAGAAGACATGTTGGTGAACTTATGCACGCCCCCTACAGATCTCTTAGGAAAGGGGTGAGATCAATAGTACACAATCTAAGGTTAAAGTTTTTGGGATTTGGGGAAGAAACCACAGAGTCAGGAAGAGTATTCCAGACATTGACCACTCTGTTGCTGAAGTCGTATTTCCTGCAATCAAGTTTGGTGTGGTTTATCTTGAGTTTGTATCTATTGTGTGCTCTTGTATTGTTATGGTTGAAGCTGAAGTATTCATTGACAGGACATTGTAATGTATGATTTTATATACTATACTTAGATCGGACCAAAGACGGTGTAGCTCTAGATTTTCTAGGTCTAGAATTTTAAGTCTGGTGGCATAAGGTATTCTGCAATGAGTAGAGGAGTGGAGAACTCTTCTTGTGAAATATTTCTGGACTTTCTCAACTGTATTAATATCAGATATGTAAGGCAGGTTTCAGACTGATGAGCTGTATTCAAGTATTGGTCTAGCAAATGTTTTGTATGCTCTAGTTAGTAGTGTGATATTACCAGAGAAAAAGCTACGTAGGATTAGGTTAACAACTCTTAATGCCTTTTTGGCTATGCAGTTACAGTGGGCTCTAGCACTTAGATCATTAGAGATGAGTACTCCAAAGTCCTTGATGGAGTTTGGATCATTGGCAAGGTCTTTACTATTCAGCTTGTATTTTATTTTCTGATTTTTTTTTGCCAATATGTAAGACAGAGCATTTATTAGTTGAGATTTGAAGTTGCCATTTGTTTGACCATTCTGATACATAGTCGAGGTCTTTTTGAAGGGTAGCAGAATTGTCTGTGGTGTTGAATAGCTTTACTTCATTAGCGAAGAGAACACAGTTGCTCTTAATATGATCACAGAGGTTATTTATGTAGAGTATGAAGAGGGTTGGTCCTAGGACACTGCCTTGGGGGACACCACTGTTGACAGGTACAGAATTTGATAAGACGCTCCCAATTTTGACCATTTGTTGTGTGACAGGAATGCTTCTATCAAGTTATGCAGTTGTCCAGAGATACCATAAGATTTTAGTTTTAGTAGTAGTTTGTCGTGTACCACTGAATCGAAGGCTTTACAGAAGTCTATGTAGATTGTGTCTATTGCTTTGCCCCGATCGAGTTGTGCAGTCCATATGTTTTTGCTGTGTAAGAGTTGTAGATTACAGGATAGTTTTTTTCTGAAACCAAATTAGAGAGTAGGTTGTTTGTCTCTAAGTGGAGGATAATGGATTGGTTAATAATTGATTCCATGACTTTACAGGTGATGCAGCATAAAGAGATTGGATTGTAATTTTCAACTAGGCTGGGGTCTCCCTTTTTGAAGATGGGGGTGACCATGGCTTGTGACCATAGGTTAGGCAAGGAGCTGGTCCTGAAAGATTTTTCAAAGATCATGCTTAGAGGTTTGGCTATGGCAGTGGATAGCTTTCTTAAGAAGTAGGCACATATTCCGTCCGGTCCAATAGATAAAGATGGTTTGAGATTGCGTAGTCCTTTTTCAACATTGTCTTCTGTAAAATTGTTATGTATTAGAGTATTGTAGTTGTCTGTGGTTCAACTAGGAAATACTGGGTATGGTCCACTGCTGTTTACAAATACTGAGCCAAAGAATGTGTTAAAGTGGTTGGCTTTAATGGTGTCATTGTTGCAGTCTTTACCATTAGGTCCTTTCAGGGGTGGGATGGACCTTGAGTCTTTTAGTTTGTTGTTTACAAAATTGTAGAAAGCACTGGTGGAATTGGTGCATAAAGGTTTCTCTTGTTTAATGTGGTAAGTGATGCATTCAGTCTTTATCTAGTGGCATAAATTTTTGTATCGGCTTTTGAAGTTGGCAACAGGATCAGTGGGAGGGGGCAGTGCTGTGTCAGAAGCTCCATTGCTGGGCAGCTTCGCTTGAACATTCATTGAAATGTCCCACCACCAGCACTGAGCCTCAACTAGAGACACTTCAGATCCACAGGTGTCTGCTGCAAATCAGCATGTTGAAAAAAGAAAGAAAGAAAGATGTGTTTCAACATCACAACCAACCCCAGATTTTGGTAATTGTGTCAGATGCAACTATGGATCTCATGAGTTGCATTGGCCAGATCATCTAAGGGCCAGCAGGATTGGCGTCCTCTGAAGAATCTAGTTCAGCCTTGAAGCAAGTTGGTCTCTGAAAGGGCAGCTCTAATATGTCTGTTCTGCAGAAAATGTGGAATGTGTGTATAATGATTTCAAATGATCTTTCCAAAACTGTTAGATGATACATCATTGATGTCCATAAAGCTTACAAATGAGAAAGCAGAACACAAAGATTTATTCCTCATTTTCTAGGACAAAAAGATCCAGTCTTAGTCAAACCATGTAATATTCAAACTCTTCTTTTTTTGGAATAATATTTTAGAAAACCATACTACCCACTTATTTATACAGTAATCCACAAAAAAAAAAATGAACAGCAATACAATGAAAGAGTTTAGTGAAAACACTTTTTGATTTGCTGCTTGTCTGAGAACTACCCCCTCCCCTTTATCTGCCAATAAGCAGTGGGGGTGAAGACTTGGGAGTCTTATGGGAAGCAAAACACCAAGATTCCCACTCCCCTCAGTGATGATGAATTCAGCAAGGCGGGGCTGTCTCTGCAGGAGCTGGAAAGCTGATTGCACTCATTGTTGTTCTGCAAATCCCTAAAACGATTCCTCTAACTGTGGTAGCTCAAGAGCACAGAATACGACATTACCAATCTACAAGTTGCAGGAGGCGAGGAAGTGCTAAAGCCCAAACCTTAGCAAATGTGAAATGCTGAACAGAAGGAGCAAGTATCAACAGGGATTTGATTCCATTTGGGATGTCATTAATTCACATTATATCCTGACAAGGCCGTCATGCCCCACTCTGCTGAGATTTGACGAAGCCACTTTAAAACCTCTCGAGCTCAGAAAAAGCTTTAAACACACACTGATGGGGGGGGGGGGGTGTGAGCGCCTGCACGGGGCACAAACAACTAGGAAACGAGGAAAATGAACAAATGATGTTTCTTGACGGGGTCTTTCAGCTTTGGGTTATTGCCCTCAGAAACTGTTTGCGGGAAAGGAAACACGGAAAAATGACCCTGCACGAAACGTCAAAAGGGAGATGTTTTTCCTTCATGGGCACCCCTTCACACAGTTACTTTGGTCACCATTACAGGATCCCTGATGGGCACAAGGGAAATCATGGGCCTCCAGGACCAATGGGTCATCCACATCTGCTGGTTGGTATGGCCACATCCAAACTTCCACTCCTCTGAATGGGGTGTGCATATATGAACTAACCTCTGTGTGTGTGTGTGTGTAAGAGAGAGAGAGAGAGTGAGTCAGAGTGTGTGTGTGTGTGTGTGTGTGTGAGAGAGAGAGAGAGAGAGAGAGGTGTGTACCTCCTTTCATCCTTAGGAAACACGCAAGAGTCTTCAACCAATCTAGCCATTCACTGCTGATTCAAGGCCTGAGCTGCAAGAAAAGATTGGCCAACCATTTGACTGCAATGGTAAAAGGTCTCCTGCCTTGAGCAGGAGGTTGGATTAGAAGACCTCCAAGGTCCCTTCCAGCCCTAGGATTCTGATATTTTTTGGCTAGTATGAACTATGGTGCTGGAGAAGCTGAAAAATGTGATTCGTTCAAAAAGCTTTAAAGAAAGATGAAGAGCCTGGACCTAAGCTGGGCCCAGCCCCCCCTTAAGCAAGGAACCCATGGCGAAGTAGAGCCCACAATCTTGAGGGGGTATTTGTTTCTCTGGGGACTCCAGCACGTCCTCCTCCCCAAGAAGGAGATTCTGGCAACCCCCGAGATCTTTCCTGAGATGCACAAAGCAAAGAGTAAGCAAAGAAGCCACTAACCTTTTCCAGCCCATCTTCCTTGAGGCTGATGACGTCCAGGTCAAAGTCAGTTCTGAGCCCACTGGTTTTGTTGAAGGCAATTCGTCCTGTTAAGCCCTCCCACTGGGCCTGAAAGGCAGGGAGGAAGGAACAGTGGGTAGGGGTGGCACCGGGGAAGGAGGGGAGATGAACACGTGGCATAAAGGAACGCTGCGCCAAGTGCATAAGTCAGAAGCGAGCTGCCTCTTTTTGCTTTGCTAAACCCATCACTGCTTCCTGTTCTGCAAAACTGGAGAAACCCCCCACTACCCCCACTGCCCCTTAGAAATGGTCGGTGCCCACCGCTTCTGGTTTACTGGAGAGGAAGATGAAATGTTGCTAAGCTCTGAGCCCTGAAGGGGGAAAACCCTTTGGAGTTTTGGGTGAGACAGCCTGGAGGCCCTTCTAAGCCATCTCAGGCCACCTTTCTAGATGCTCCTTCCAAAACCAGCATTCATTCTGGAGCTATCCAGATGATCCATTAAAGCCTGGGGGGTGTATGGCCTGTGCTTCTTCTTCTCCCCTTCTCCCTCCATAATGTTATCATCCTGCAATTCCATTGGGCCACTGTAGCATCTGCAGGCAGAGTGCCAGGGTGGGGGTGGGGGGAATGAAGGGCAAACTCCGCAAATCAAGCTTTGTACTGGCAGCGCGGCTAGAGATTTAGTGCAACCAGTCCTGGCTCGTTCAACCTGAAAACTATTCTGAGCCTTGGTTTGGTACCTGCTGCTCCATCCATTAAAGACTAAGCTGGTCACATGATTCTGTATGTTCCTGGCCGTGAGTGTGAAGAGGTTTGACATGAGCCTTGGCAAACTACATGAGAAACCTCTGCCTTAGGGCCACATTCATTTGCAGTGGCCCAAGACAAACTTCTTAGCTGTGGCTTCAAATGGGCTGATGAGAAAGTGGGAGATAACAGAGGCACTTCTTCACTGTCATCATAGCAGAAGTGGGCCTGAGTCCTATAAGGGTTTCTCTCCCCTTCCTTGCTCCCCCTGTTGCACTCCAGGGGATCCTCTGGCACTTCAAGTTCAGAAGAACCTGCTTAGTCCTCATCTCTTTGGTCTGTTGGATCTGGGCTAAAACCCTTGGCCACCACTGGATGGTAGCAAACCGTGTTGCACCCTTCTTTTCTGGCTTCTGGTGGTGGTCTTCCATTTTTACCGCATGGATATGACATGGTGACTCACTCTCTCCTCATCTCCAAGGCCCACAGAAATTAGTGGGGAAACCTTTGGGGCCTTAAGGATTCTGTTGTGAGGTTGACTTGACTTGACTGAGGAGGGTGGAGAAAAAGCAAGAGCTGCAGATCTTCCCTCGCTGCTACTTATTCCCTCCTTCCAACCCTTTGAGCCATTCTTCTGGTCTGGTCTACCATGTTTGGGCTGAAAATATGGAGCCCCTGGGAGCCAGGTAAAAAGACAGTCAGAAAAAACTCCACTTTGCTGCCCTTCCATGGTCACCTAGATCATGATTAGTAGCCATCAGGTTGGCAGAAAGCAGGATGGGGTGCCGGGGAGCCTGGAAGTTTCCCTGAGCCTCAGATCACAAGAAGACCAACTTCATTGTCTTTGCAATATTGCTCTGTGACTTCATTCAGTGAAAAGGATATACATATCAACATTTGCATTTTTTCCACATCATGTGCCTTTAGGAGGCATTTTACTGTACTCAGTATTCCACATTAGAAAGCTGCTCTCCTCTAATGACCGAACTAATCAGAAAATTTCCAAACTTGAGTAATTAAGATGGCATACAATGAAAGATCCTGGTATCATATTTAAATCATAATTTAGGCCAGGGCTCAACCATCCCCAGGCCTGTGGGGTACATGCACCCTCTGACATCCCAGGAATAATTAGCAGCATGAGGGATAGAGGGAGACCAGGCCCTGAGATGGGGCGGCTACTTCATTCCATAGAACTCCTTACCATCCTTATCGAACAGAGGGCAGATGATTGTGAAAGGCAGGTACAGGGAAAGCAGCTAAGTGACAAAACTCCATTTGGTCATCCCTCATTATTTTCAAGATGCTGAGTTGAGGAGAAGGAGGCTGCTGCGTTGCCTCTTCCAAGCTGTCCATCTTTCTCAGACAATTGCAGAGTTCTGTTCCTTTTGGCTGGAAGGCTGGCCTGACTTGAGTTGGATAGAGGATTCCAGCTGGGATAGTGGGCACCCAGAGCCAGGTATTACCTGAGAGCTGGAAGCTGCAAATAGGAGCTGCTGAGGAAGCTGGCAAGGGACCAAAAGGGAGGCCACACATAGCAGTTTTACTTGCAACTCAGCTCTCGTGACAGATTTTATACAATGTGAAGATGTAGTGGAAGAGTTAGGAATGACCATTATTCCAGAAACTGGAATGACAGTCTAAGATAAGGGAGTCTACCTTGGGTGATTGAGGTGGAGCACTGGGTTATTAAGGCATTAAAAAATCCTTCTAAACCTTCAGAAGGGTTTGCCCCTCTGCTCTCCTCCTCAGGATAACATTGATTTTTACCAGGTGACCGAACTCTGTCACCCTGTGATCCCCAAGAGCATTAGTTGGTGCTGTGACATGAGAGAAAAATCTGCATCCTTCCTTTCACATGGTCACTCCTTGGATGCAGAACTTTAAGTTAGGAAGACCTTTTCAAATAACACATTTTTTTCAAAGGCATAAGCTTTTGTGACAGGCAGCTACAGCTTACAGAAATGTATGTCTTTTATTCAAATCTGTTATTTGAAAATTTGGGATGATGGAAAAGATTCTAGAGGGTCCCTTGGTCTGCAAGGAGATCCAATCAGTCAATCCTGAAGGAAATCAAAGCTGACTCTTCTTTGGCCACTTTGGAAGCTAAAGCTCAAATACTTTGGCCAGCAAAAGAGAAGAGAGGACTCCTTGGAAAAGACCCTGATGTTGGTAAAGATGGAAGGCAAAAGGAGAAGGGAGCAGCAGAGGTGAGGTGTTTAGATGGTGTCAGTGGGCATGGCAGAACATAATTAATGTTGCTAGTTTCTGGGCAAGATCTGTTTAATTGGTACACGTATTTTAATCTTGTACTTTACTTTTTACATTTAATGTCATATACTATGCCTTTTTAAATTGTGGTGCTTCTGACATGAATAAATAAATATTGGGCATGAATTTGGGCAAAGTCTGGGAGAAAGTAGAGGACGGGCAGGGGGGCTGGCATGCTGTGGTCCACAGTTTCACATGACTTAGTGACTGAACAGCAACCAAAGGCCTTTTAATCAAATCTGTTATTTGAAAGGGTACCACCTGACTCCTCCCGATTTTTGGCTGCAATAGACTATCTTCCTACAAGTGATACTTTTTATGACCTTCTCCACTCCTCTTAGACCAAATATGTTTTTTGAAGAGAGATAGAACAGGGTTTGGTTTCCTGCTCATCCTCCTTTCCCTTCCATTTTATCTGATAGATAAATTAAAATAAGTTGACCAGAGCTGGGTTTAGATCTCGGTGGTGTGTGTCTAAAGCGTGCAGAGCAGATTAACTTGCAAGCCTTGCCTGGTTCCAGCTCTGATTTACAGGGCCTGACCTGCCTCCTTTAGTTCAGCTCAATGGTTCCTTCTTGTCAAAGGCATCTGTTGTGCCATGGAGGGGATGGCCAGCTTCAAAAAGGCCTTCTGTGCAGAGCCGCTCCCAAGAGGGCTGCTGCAGTGGCTGTTTTATGGTGTTGCTTCCAGCAGCAGATTTTGCAAATTTGCAACTAGCTAAAACACAAGGAAGCAGGAGACCCTGGGATAAGACTGAACCCAGAGGAAATACAACAGTTTTAAGAGTATCCAAAGTAGCCCTTGCATCTAGATAGCCTGGAAATTGGGAAGAAAGTGAGAAAAGCATTCAGGCCTCTGAATTTACTTTCTGGTTTTTAGTCCAAGTTCAGTCCTTGCTCATTACTGGGTAGATTGTGAGCTGCACGTTGATCAACCTGAACTCTGCTAATGTCTCTCTCAATTCTATGGTGGTGGCAACAGAGAAAACTCTAATTATCAGCTGCCTCCTATTATTTGACTTAATCCATAACTAGTTGTCAGAAATGTCCTGCAGCAGATCATTCTAAAGGCTTCACTCATAACCAGAAAGAAAGGAAGTCGGTAGCTATGTCCCACACCTCCTGCTCCTTGACAAGCGGTTTTGAGTAGCCTCCTTCTTCTGACCCTGAAAATAATAGGTCCATTACAAGTAATTGCATGGCCATCTTTCTCCATGATATGGATGAATTATTTTTAAAGCTTTTCAAGTGGCTGGACAACTCTCTACCCCGAGGCAGAAGTGCCACAACTTGTGGGCAAAAATATTTCCTTCTCAATCGGAGCAGTTTAACTCCACTGGCTGGCCAACGACACAAGGGTAGTCTCTGTCTTCACATTGTTTTACATACCAGAATCACTTCATTTTGATTGCCACTGCAACCAGCAGCCACTTAAAACCTGATCATATATGCATTTTATCACCATTGAGCGATGATCCATCAACTCCAAGAAACCACAAGAATGCCTTGAGAAAAAGATTTGGCAGCAATGTCATGTGGTGTTCCAATGAAAGGGATATGAGCCAAGCAAAGCATTTCGAGAAAAAGAATTTCCAGGAAAGGAATCCGGTAGGCCAGCCCATTCAAAAGAAGCTGGGTCTTAATCCAAGGACAAAGGTTTGAACAGACTGACTCCCTGTTTCTGTCTTTGTGTGCGCGCCTGCAGGAAGCACTTCAATTTTTCATGCACACAATTGTGAGGTCATTGCATGACCTCTTCAACAATCTGAACAGTACTTGAGCGTATCTACTGCTCTCATGGCAATTACTTCTACTTGAGCCGGCAGGAACTCTTTGAAATTATGCATCTGGTGGAGGGGTGACAAGTGAATTAGTGGGCTTCGTCTACAATTGAGATGATTCAGTCTTGCTTGCTTGAGAAATGTCAGGATAAATAGCTAGCTGGCTAGCCAAACCAGGCCAAGGAGTAGCTCCACCGAAAATTCCTTTCATCTAAAAATTGTCCTGACAACATGAAGTGTTACAGCCTATAAGTCCATCCATGCCTGGGTCTCTAACGACCAAGGTCCAGTCCCTCTCCCTGTGTCTGCCTCCTGAGCAATATCTATGAGAGTTTATGGCTCTTCTTACCTCTTTGATAAAATTCATAAAGCGCCCACCAAATCGCCAGGCTTTGTGTCGATGGCACTGAAGAGAGTTGACCGTCATCTGAGGGGCCCGTTGGTAACACACAGAGACTATGTGGACGGCATCATACAACAGGGCAGCATCTGTCTAAAATGAAGGGGGACAGTATTTTGTTTTGATCACATGCAGCCCCTCTAAAAACAATCCCCTCCACCCTCAAATGTTCTCTTGATTCTATAGCTAAGCCTGCTGTGAGGAGCCACTGCCTTCACCCTAAAAGCCTGGCATTGGCTGACTTGCCATGCATCTAGCAAACAATCCTGAATCCAGGATAATATTAAAAGAAAAACTCCCTTCTGCTGCAGCCTCTTTGCTTCAGAGCAGGGGTCACCAACCTTTTGGACCTCAGGGATCACCAAACTCGTAATTTTAAATCCCGCGGACCATTAATATGAATTTTGACTGACGGTGATTTGCTGACATTGGTGGGAAAGTCGGTCCCCTATTCCAGAGCTGCAGTAGTCACAGGACTGGCCCTTTGGTCATCCCAGAGCAGCTCCTCCAGTCCATGGCAGGCTGATGCACCCGGATGGAGGAGCAGCTGCTCCAGGGATGATCAAAGGGCCAGTCCTGTGACTACTGCAGCTCTGGAATATGGTAACGATTTTCCCACCAATGTCAGCAAGCCACCCCGGGGCAGATTTCCTCCGCCGTTGGTCTTACCTTCCAGTTCCAGTTCGCATGGCTCTACTCAAGGTAAGGTTTGCGCTCGGCTGAAGGGTGGGGCCAGCGGGTGGGCGGGCCATGTGGGCGTGCAGCCTTGTGTTCCAGGGCAGCCTGGATTAATTGCTTTGTGGGGGGGACATTTCTCTGTGGACCACCAAAATTTTCTCGCGAACCACCAGTGCTCCCCGGCCCACCAGTTGGCGACCACTGCTTCAGAGTTCCTTCTCCTAGGATTCTTGCCCTCTGGAAGAAGTTATTTTACCCATTCAGATGTAATGTGTCATTCAGCCTGAAGATGCAAGTTGTCAGACTCCTCTTCTGACAAAAGCAGAGGGTGCTAAAAACTTTCGGCGCACAAGCCAAAAGAGCTGCAAACCTTTTTTGATTACATACAACCAGGAAAAGAACCAGGAGTTCAAAGTGACTGTCATACCATCATGACCCCTGCCATCAATCCAGGTTCAGGTTTGGGGGCCGTCTGCAACCTCTCCATGGACCACTTATCAATGATGGCAGACACATGGGGATTATCCACATTCAAGATGCGGAAGCCAGTCAGATTTACTCCAGAGTAGCGATATTGCTCAAGATCGAGTGCATACAGATCCTGTTGGGGAAAAAAAACTTTAACTTTAGAAATAAAAGACAAAGGAGAATTTAAATATTATAAAACATGGAATAAATTTTATCAATGGTTATATAGCAGAAGACAAGGTTGAAATATTAGTAGTTATGACTGAATTAATTAGTAATTAATATATTAAATAAGGAGATTATAAATGATGAAGTAAAATGTGTGTATGGATAACAAGGCTAAGTTGGATGTATTGTGTTGTATTCTCATAATTAAAATTAAAAAATAAATGTAAAAAAGAAACCCTTCATCTCAGTATTCTGCCTGCTCTTCTTTTGGCATGACTGAATGTGAAAACCGTTGCAAAGTAAGAGAAAAAGAAAGGTTGCTGAGAAATGTCACCCAAGTTTCTGAAATTCAGCTCTTTTGGGAATTCGCAGATGCTTTGCCTGAGCCAACAATATTAAAATTTAGGGCCAGGAATCAGTATTGATTCCAATTGGGAAGCATATCTCAGCCAAGAATCAGTTAATTATGATGATTAATTGAGCATAAGGAGAAAAGATAAAATGTTTGAAAGAAAAATCAATGAATGGGGGGAAGCTCTGATATTAAGCCTCGCTGCTATTAGCACTTGCAGGAATCGAAAACTGTGTGAAATGCCAAAGTATGTGGGAAAGACAGTCTTCTGTTGGGTGCCTGAGACACAAGTGGTGAACTTCTAGCCTTGGAAATCATCCTCCCCATAGGTGCCTTGTTTATTTGTTTAGCGTGTGGTATATCATACGTGGACTTGCAATATATATTAACATTACGTCTATGTCAACCCTAACAGCCTAGATTAAAAACAACACAATAAAATATGAACATTAAAAAGAATGTTACATTCAGATACCAATATCTATGCCACCTAAATACTTAATAATGAATTAATAATGAATGAGAAACTTAATTGTGAGCACAATTAACCTGTTGAACAGCTTCCCTCCAGAAGCCTCGTAGGTGCTCCATCACTGGAGGTTTTCAAGAAGAGACTGGACAGCCACTTGTCTGGAATGGTCTGGGGTCTCCTGCTTGAATGGGGGGCTAGATTAGAAGACCTCCAAGGTCCCTTCCAGCTCTTTTCTATTATAACCTTTGAAGCGCAGCATCACACATGAAAATAATAATATTATACTAGACTGGTATACAGATAGTCCTCAACTTACAACCACAATTCAGCCCAACATTTCTTTTACTAAGTGAGACAGTTAAGTGAATTTTGCCCCATTTTACGAGTTTTCTTGCCATTGTTGTTAAGTGAAACACTCCAGTTGTTCTGTTAGTAAAATGGCTATTAAGTGAATTTGGTTTCCCCATTTACTTTGCTTGTCAAAAGGTTGCAAAAGGTAGTCAGATGTTCTAAGTGGCAGTTACTCTGCCTGATAAAGAGAAAGAACAACTGGCCTCAAAGGGAAGAAAGAAGAAACTCTTCCAAGTGTGTTCATCTTCAGTTAAGTGGCCTGGTTAATACGTTATATGAATACAAGAAGAGGTGGGCAACTGATGAGTGGGGAATATGGACAAAGAAAGATCTGAAATTCACAGGTACTTGAATAACCAGACTGAGTCACTCAAGCAAAGAACCAGGGGAGTAGAAACCAGTCTCCTACTTCCTGACAATTCAAAGAATCAAGAAATAAAGTTGCAAATTACCAGATGAAATATAAATCCACTGGGTCACTGTACTGCAAACTGACTGTGGATCTGGCAGAAGCTGTCAGAGGGGATTTTGCATCTGCTCACTGAGTTTTTTGCACAACAGGCATCCCAAGCCAGCTGTGAAACAACAGGAGCTGGTTATTGTGTTATTTGTAAATAACTGTGCTGTATAAACTCATATGCTAACATGCTCCAAGTTCCATATTTTATAGGTGCTTTTAATTTTCTGTAAACCTCTCAAGAGGTGGTTGTGTCATCAGGTACTGGGGTCTCAAGAGACTGGTGAGTTAATGAGATGGTTCCATTTTCCATACGATCTGATGCTCCCCCCCCCCTTGCCTTTTAATCATATAGTATTGTTTTAATTGGTTTTTTTATGCTGCCATTTCATAGGGGGTTTTTATTGTAAAACATCCAAACTCATGGTCTGTGAGATAGGTGGCAATATAAATATGATAAACAAATATAAAGTCAAAACCTTGATAATCATCAGTAATTAAAGTAATTAATAATTACAAGCTACCGTTTTCAGATGGGGAAAGCTCCCCTTATCATGTGAGAGCCACAAGGGGATTTGTGTGTGTGTGTGAGAGAGAGAGAGAGAGAGAGAGAAAGAGAGAGAGAGAGAAGATTCACTGTCACACTCATTATGGGCATCTCGCCTTTATTATCATTTTAAAAATCTTTTTATTACATTCTTTATTTACATGTAATAATATTCCTATCACTTTTCTCACTTTATATGCCATGATTTAAAACCTTAACCCCATTAAATGCATTGCTTGATTAAAAGGCATGTACCAAAAGTTCATGTTGCATTTATGGCCCCATTTATCCTGCCCTTTTCTTTCTCAGCCCACCAAAAGCTGCTGATCTCTTTGGTCCCATCTTTGAGTCTCACAGCTCTGAAGACAGCCTGTTCCTATCCTCCCAAAGGGTTGCACTGGATTTCCTCTGTAACACTGCCAGGCGAAGGGTGGCAGAGGGGTCCCCCAGATCAGGCAACAGCTGCTACCCCATTCATTTGCCAAGCTGGCCATTTGAAATGAGAAATATCTAGTGGGTAGATCAATGAAGCAGAGTTGGGCTGGGTATCTTTTAAAAAGTTGCACAATGTCAACATAAATTAAAACGCATGGATTACTTCCATAAGAGGTTCTCAAATTTTGTGGATCCAAAAACAACCACCTTCTCAAACAGGATTGCCTTTTTTCATCCTCTGGGCATTATTTTACTGGCTTGGTGTTGAACATTATATGTCTATAATTTGAAGGTGCTTAGAGAAAGAATAATGGATGGAAACTGAACAAGGAGAGATTCAATGTAGAAATAAGAAGAAACTTTCTGACAGTGAGAACAATCAACCAATGGAACAGAAGTCGCCCTCGGAAGTTGTGGGAGCGCCATCACTTGAGACTTTCAAGAAGAGATTGGACTGCCATCTGTCAGAACTGGTGTAAGGTCTCCTACTTGGGCAGGGGGTTGGACTAGATGACCTACAAGGTCCCTTCCAACTCTGTTTATCTGACATGAATAAAGAAAGATCACCTTGGCATCACAACCTCAGCAATCTGCTCTAAAATGGTCAGGCCCCAAGAATGACATGTGGGATTACTTCTGAAGGGTTTCCCTTACTGTTCTTCACCTGTAGCCAGAATCTTGTCAGACTCAAGCAACTACAAGTAGTCCTTGACATACAACAGTTTGTTTAGTCCACATGCTTAGTCCAAACACTCATTTTATTTCAGCTCTAGGAATTATGTTCATTCCCAGCCCATAATGAGTCCCAAACAATTCCTTGAGATAAGCACCCACCTTTCTCTCCTTTGAATGGCTGCCAACAACTAGAGTGCCAAATGAACTATAAAAAACCAACTGAAGTAGAAGGTCCACACAGAGCTTCAAGGTTTAATCCAAACAAAGTGAACGACATTGCTTCCTGCAAAGGTTTCTCTACCTTTGCACTTCCTTTATACCTTAAGTGGGGGGGGGACAATCACCTCCAAGCCTCCTGAGTCACCCCTTTTGTTTTAGCTTCTCTGGCAGCTCTGCGGACTCGTGCACTGGGAACAGGTTCCCTTTGTTCCTCTACCTCGCTGCTGTCAGATTCTGGAGGCTCTGGAGTCAGCAACTCCCAGATGGTCCTGCCCCATCTCTGCATCGGACACAGGACCCTCGTCCATGTCCTTCCCAGTCTCCCGGACTGGCCCATGTTCCTCCCCACTGTCCGATTCTGCTGCCATCTACACAGGCTGCCGGCAGACTACAACACTTAACAACTGTGTTACTAATTTGACAACTGTGGCAAGAAAAGTTGTAAAATGGGACAAAACTCAATTAGCAACATAATACCTATAGATTCTGTATATACTCTGTGAATAGCAGGGGAGGGGATGCCTTCGCCCTCTTTCCTGCCTACCAGGCATTCCAAGCTCTGCCGCCTCTTTGCCCCCTGGAAAGCAGCCCCTCCCCCTTAGAAATCCAGACCATGTTTCACCACCAAAAATACAATTGAAATTGTTAAATTGAAATCCTCAAGCAATATGGTGGCCTTGGGATGAAAGACTAATGGAAAAGATACTCCATATAAGGACCTTCCTTTTAACTGGTAGGCTTTTTGTAATAAAAGCTTAGAAAGTGTGGCCCTTTACTCAGCAAGCAAAAAACAGGAGAGATATCTTGATAGCTCTCTTAAGTCTGTGTGGTGAAGGGGTGTTTAAAGAGATTTTTTCCCATCTAACTTCATCTTGCTTCTAATATTGCTGATATGGTACATAGCTATTGCTTCAGGAAGGTTGTGGATTGTTGGTTTTCATTCAAGTATTCTATTTTCATTTAATATTTGTATCGTGGATTTATAATGTTTTTCTACGCCATGCAGAGTTGCATGATTGTGAAAAATTAAAATAATTCTGAAGGCTGCCCTAAGTAAGATGCATCAGGTACAATCCAAACTTTACTTTGGCTTTGACTTGGGATGCTGCAATGTTGTGCCCCAAACACTACAGAAACTAATAATTATATATGCAGACAACAATCTGGGAGAAACTTTCATTCTTAAACCATAATTATGCACATCAAGTTTTATTTAAAAAGAATCAATAGAAGTTAAATGCTTCATTAGGTGGTTAATCCCCAGGATTTTCAATACAATTAGAGTTCAGATATAAACTCACCCTGCCTGCCTGCCTGCCTTCCTGCTGCTTTATGTGGATAGGAGGTTCTCTGCAAAGTTGGTGATGTTGTGGCCCACCAGCTACCAGTGGAGCCAGCAGCAGACTTGGATGAGGAGGAGGTTGGGGAAGAACTTAGGGCAGCTCTGGAGCCTGGGTAAGGCTCTGATGGATGCTCAGCATTGGACACAAAAATAGAGCCAGGGCTGTTCGGCATTTCTCAGCCAGAGAGGCAGCTGCCTTTCGAGTCAGAGATGAGCGAGGAGGAGGAACAGCTGGGACCTGTTCCAGATGTGTGTATGCGCAGATAGGACAGGTGAACAACAGAGGACAATGAGCCAGCTCGGGAAGCAAAACAGACATGGATGCTGAATGGTCCCTCCTGGCTGGGGAATAAATAGGAGGAAAGGGGAGTGGTTTGGTTGTCAGAGACAACCGTTCGCATTTCTGGAAAGTTTGCTCCTTGTGTGTTTCATGTGACAAAGGCTGCCTTGCCAGAACTGAGGCTTGTCTACTTCTGTTTGAAATGACTTAATTTTCGGCCTCCTGGCTGGGAGCTCACATCCTTGCATTTATCATAATGAGCTGATAAGGACTATTGTTTCAGTTAACTTCTTGCAGGATTCGTGCCTGGACTTTCTGTTGGTGAAGACAGTTAATTCCCCATGTATAAACAAAGAGGGGTTTTTCTTTGAGGGGAATCTGTTTCTTGCTTGTGCAAATGCTGGGTCGGAACAGGTGAAGGGCCCAGCAGACTTCTAGCTTTGCCTGGATGCACAAGCCTGATCCCTGCTGGATGCATTCTGGGCTTTCCTTCCTGCTGTCTGGATAAGCCAGCGTTTCAGGTGGAAAAGGTGGTTTTGGCTTGGCTAAAAGCTCAGCAATAGGACTGACCTGGAGAGAGCATGCCAAAGATAATGGTTGCCTGGATTACAGATTTACAGACTTGGAGATCATCCAACACCCTCCCCCATTCCAGCAGGAGACCCTACTCCATTTCCAACAGATGGCTGTCCAGTCTCTTCCTGAAAGCCTCCAGCTCCCACAACTTCTAAAGGCAAATTGTTCCATTGGTTGACTGCTCTTACGGTCAGAAAATTTCTCCTTATTTCTAGGTTGAATCTCTCTTTCTTCAGTTTCCATCCATTATTCCTTGTCTGGCCTTCAGGTACCTTGGAAAATAGCTTGACCCCTCCCACTCTGGGATAGCACCTCAAATATTGGAACACTGCTATCATGTCTCCCCTGGTCTTTCTCTTCACTAGATTAGCCATGCCAAGCCCATCATGGAGATAGTACAGACCATGGTCAAGGAATCTAAAGATTTTTTGGCAACACCAATCCTTTAGCCAGAAAGAAAGAGGGAGGGAGGGAAGGAGGGAGGGAGGGAAGATAAAAAGGAAGGGTGGATAGAGAGAAAGAAAGAAAGGGAGGGAGGGAAGGGAAGGGAAAGTGAATGAGATATGGATGGATGGATAGAGGGAGGGAGGGAGGGAGAGAAACAGGGGAGGAAAGAAGGACCACAAACCGTGGCACTAGACACAGATTCAAAGGATGCTTTGAAACAGCACAGCTGGAAGGGACCTCAGAGGTCATCTAGTCCAACCCCGTCTCCAGCAGGAGACATCTGGGTTATTTTGGTGCCTCACCCAGTCTCATGACCACCAAGCCACGCTCACCCAATCACATGACCACCGAGCCACGGCCACCAAGCCACGTTGTTAAAAAAATTAAATCCCACCCCTATGTAAGAAGCCTCTTTTGTAAATCTAATGTAAGAAAATTATCCAGGTCTTTCCTTTTAATTATTAAGACATCCACCAGTTTCTTTTGTATGTCTAGAGTGACGTCTTTTTCAACGTCATTCTTGTAGCCTCTTTATTCTAAATATACTTTCAATTCAATCTCAATCTGTCAGGTCAAATGTTTTTCTCCTCCATTAGATACAGCCTCTCCATAGAGGTAGGTGTGTCTTTGATATTATTAAAATCAATGGCTTTTGGGCAGGGGTGGGATTCAAAAAATTTTACTACCAGTTCTGTGGGCATGGCTTGGTGGCCGTGGCTTGGTGGCCATGGCAGGGGAAGATTACTGCAAAATCCCCCTTCCCTCCCCACCCCACTAACCTGCTTTCCAGCTCCGTTCTCCTGTGCAGGGCAATCAAAGGAGACCCAGTTGATCAGCTGGGACTCAATGGGAGGCAAAGAATAAATGGGGGCGGGGCCAGCCAGAGGTGGGATTTGCTGGTTCTCCAAGCTGCTCAAAATTTCCGCTACAGATTCTTCAGAACCGGTTACAACCTGCTGCATACCACCTCTGCTTTCAGAGGAAGAAATGGCAAACTGAAGACAGTTCTGAAAGCAGAGCTGGCAACTGAAGTGGAATGAACAGTTGGCATGTAGACCATTTTTAATAATTCCTCTCTTGAAAAGGAGAGAATTTGAGATCATCTACAAATACTCCAGATGGCTGCTCCTCGTGAACAGAGCACACGACAGTGGTAGGTTTAGAGCTTTGGGAGACAAGGGAATAGCCACCTTGCTCAAAATTACTACTAAGTGTAGGAGATGACTTGGCTGATCCCGAGGGAGAGGCCAAGCACACATCAGTTTCAAGTCCCTTTGTGGCCACAAGAGATCTAAATCCAACCCACCTTGAGTACCACTGACTCTTATCTACTGCCAATTTGCTTTGGCCACTACTGTTCAGATTCTTCCGGAGAGCATAAGCTTGCAATAAACCTTTATATTAATTTGAACTGTCTGGACTTCTGATTTCATGTGCTTGATACTAAATTTGCATATTTACTTTTCTAATTAGTTTTGGAAATTGCTTAACTGTTTTTCAGCAGTAGGAATCTTTGGATCGATAAATTTAATAGCAACTGGGATGTTTTCTTCAGTCCTGAGCAAAATAAAGTTTTAACTACAAGTTTAAGAACTTTCCATGGGAAATACTTTTGTTTTGATTTAAAATAATAATTAAGGTTTTAAAAATTGGGCACTAGAGACAATTAAAGGAAACTAAAGATTGCAATTAAAGCAGAAGAATACATAAATTTGAATTACAAGTACAGAATGAAGCAAAATATCCTAGCGCTGAACATATTGAAGGACATTTTTGAGCAATGTCCTAGCAATCGTAGTTTTGATATGCTGAATAGTTGCTTATACTAACAAGTCCTCTAGTTGAGTTTTTTTTAAAAAAATAATAACCCTTTATTCTAACATGGCATTTATCATGTTGTGTGAACAATCAATGCCTACTTTTTCCTATGGTGCCAAAAGAAACTCCTTTTAAAAAAAAAGAGGATTGGTAGCTAGCATGATATATCTGATAAACCTTATACTTTGAAATTCACACTTAAATCTTGTTAGGAGTCCATGATAAGCTGGTGCAGTGTCTTCAGCATATTACTTGTTCTCAAACCCTATGCTAACATCATTCAGGCAATCTAAATTTGTAGGCTCTAATGATTGAGGTATGATTTTCTGTGGATGTTGACAAAAAAGCCTTTATATTTGGACAGCTCAGACAAGAGAGGCTGAAACATCCAGCATCCTCGTCATGCCCTCAAAATCATCTGACAAACTGCCTAAAGAACTTCTCCTGCTTTAGAGACCATCACCAGATGTGATGGCACGCTGGGTGGGTCTGCTCTATGCTACTTACCTAGTTTTTAGGATCACAGTTCACCCCATTATTCTGGATATAAATTAGCTCTCTCTGCAGGATGATACTCAAGGATTCCTGATTACTTACATGATCAATTTTCTTCCATATTGATAGTAATGAAAATATTTGAATCTAAGCAGCATTCCAACATATTGGTTTTTTTTTCTCTCAATCTGATTCAAGAAAAGAGTGTCGTTGCAGCACTTTTTCTCCTGGAATAAAACAGCACTCAAGCTATTCTTCAATTTTGTGACATTATTTACCTTTCCCATGAACCTCTAAGCTTGTTTCTAGCATGTCGGTTTTGGCATAACTGCATCTGCCTTTATTTTTGCCTTGTGTGGTTTAATATTCCTACAAAATACTGTATTTCTTGTACTTCAATATTGGAGAACCTGTTTGTTTGTTTTGTTTCTTTAAATCAGCTTTCATCAGCATCATGCAGGAGTGCCCTTCTTTTATATCCTGATTCCTGGAGTACCTTTCATCAATTGTGTGGTGCGCTGAAATACCTCAGGCCCAAAACACAACCCACATCACATGCTTGCATTGAAAATACATAGCTATGTGGTTTTTTTCATCCAGCAGTATGTGTCAAAATTTAGCTGATCCATTCAGCATTGTACCAGCAAGTTCTGCTAAGAATATCTATGGAGATTCTGCTAAGAATACACTCATATCAGGCTGTTATAAGACTCTGATTGAATATATTTGTTTAATTCTTTGTGGTCTGGGCAAATTCTCAGATTTCCATCTTTCTTGTGAGCTCAAGCCAGGAATGAATACCTTCAGTTGCTTCTTCAATCCAAGGAATTCTTCCCCTCATTTCCATTCTGCCCAATTCTGCTTTGGGCTTTGTTTTCGACAGTACTGATATATTTCTCATGGCATATTCTGAAGTAATTTTCTGCAGCATGGTTTTAAAACTATCAGGTTCAGCTGCATGACTCTGTAATAAATGCCTTGCAAAAAGCCATCAGGATTTTGTAAAAGTCTGATCTCCAGGGGGACGAGGGTCCATAGGCTGGCCTGATGGCCAAAGCCCCCCTCTCTTCCTAAGTCCTGACAGATGGACGAGACCCAGATCTTGTCTCTCCTGTTCGAGCTAATGGGCCAGGTAGATACTAGTGGGAGAGAGAAAAGTCCCATAAGTCACCTGGCTCAAGCCATGAAGGGTTTTATAGGTGAGTCTCACTCAGCACCTTAAATTGCACCTGGCTATACCTAGGAAGCCAATGCAGCTTGCAGAGCAGTGGTGGCACATGTGCTGGATGATCAGACTACAACTGCACTTACTGCTGTGTTTTGCACCAGCTGAAGCTTCTGAATGAGCTCCAAGGGCAGCCACGTGGGCAGAGAGCACTGCAGCAATCCCACAGCATGGGTGTCTGTGAGAAGGGCCTACGCCTTGTCTACAGTTCAGCCGACATTTTCAGGGAAACAACGCTTGTTGCGGTGGTTTATCTGGTCTTTTATTCCCATTATTCTCAGCTGCTCAGAAACACCATCTTCCTTATCTTCAGTTTTGACTTCAGAAACAAGGTACCAGCTCTGAAGCTATCAGAGAGTTTGCAGAAGCTGCTCCAGAAAGATAACAGTGGTCACCAAAATATCACTCTACTTGCAGGGCTGGGTACAGGAGGAAAGGATGTAATTTTAAAAATCAAATGTGTTGTTTCCATGGACAAGTTTTGCTCTGGAGATAAAGCCAAGCCCCAGTAGGCCCCAGATGAGGTTACAGGGGCTGGAAGTAACCAGGTAGAACAATAAGAGGAAGCGAAGGGATACTTCCCCCCTGCCCCCTATAAGTTTACTTTCCAGGTGGCCGAAAGATATGCATTTCTTCAACCAACAGGCCATCCCATGGCCTCTGCGTCTCTTCCCAATCTAGCAAGTCTGAAGGCACAAACTCCGTCCCCACTTCACTTTCACTTCCAGGGGTGGGATTCAATTTTTTTAACAACCGTTTCTGTGGGCGTGGCTTAGGTGGTGGGCATGGCTTGATGGTCATGTGACTGGGTGGACAAGGCTTGGTGGTCATGTTATTGATTGAGTGTGGCCAACTCAATATTACCCACATCGAGGCACGCATCTCCTCGCCTGGCCTCTCATGACTGTGGGGATGCTGCAATAGTCGTAAGTGTAAAAAATGGTCATAAGTCACTTTTTTCAGTGCCATTGTAACTTTGAATGGAAAAGTACCAGCAAAGGAGGGGGGAAAAAACTCCAGAGAAGTTCCAGAGATAGGAAGTCTAGTCTTGCCAAGAATGTAATAAGGGTTAACGGAGAGGCAGTTTCTGTAAGCAACACCAGAATGTTTCCTTTCTGCCTTCCTTACAGGATTAGGCCAGTGATTCCTTTTAACAACTGGTTCTCTGAACTGCTTAGAATGTTAGAAGTTCTAGCAAATAGATGCAAACAGGTAGAATTCCACCACTGGATGCTTCTAAGTTTCTTCCTCTGGCCATTGGGTGACAGGGATTCCCCCCTGCTCCTTTGTTTCCATCTCTTCCCTCATTCCCCAAAGTCATCCATGCATTCCATTCTATTTGCTTAGACCAGGGATGTCTAACTGGCGGCCTGCGGGCCGGATGTATCACATGCAGACCACACCCACCCCAGCTCCGCAAAGAGGGAGAACGTCGGGATACGTCACGTGATGGCAACATGACGCTGCGAGTTTGACACCCATGGCTTAGACTGTAATAAAATTGATCAAAAATTGGCTCTGATTATATTGATTATTCCTTTAAGAACCACATTGCTTAGTGAGTGAAATTGTGGACCCAATTGTACTCATAAGTCAAGGAATAAAAACTGCACCAGTGGATATTGGGGTTCTGATGGGAAAATGTATTCTAGATTTCTTTTTTTCTTCCTATACAGTATATATGCACACATAAGCTAAGAATTGTAAGCTCAAAAATGTAGCCCCAAAATTGGGTTTGGCTTATCCATGGATAGTACATTCAATATTTAAGAGTTTACTCTATTGGTCAGATTAAATCTGAGCCCAAGATCCATTACACCACATTTGTTTTCAGAATGCCTATACCAGTGTTGGTAAATCTTTTTGCCACTGAGTGCTGAAACGGGAGTGCACGTGTGCACACATGGGAGTGCCAGGAACCAGAAGAGCAGCTTGAAGCTGAGTTTCCAGTTTACAGCATGCACATCCATGTTCTGGCGTGCATGTGCACGCAAAGACCAGCTGGCTGGCACGCATGCATACAACAGAACCCAGAAGAGCAACAGGCGATGGCTGGCATGCCCGGAGAGGTGGCTCTGCATGCCATTTCCGCCACGCGTGCCACAGGTTCACCATCACAGGCCTATACTCATTCACAAAAATATTGTGTGCATGTCCTCATTTCTTTGTCTCTCAGGAACATCTTCCCCTTTCTGGCCCTGATTAGACTGACTTCTTCAGAGACTAAGGGTGATCAGACTCATTTTGTGGAACCCAAGACTGATAAATGAATTAAGATACATTACCAGTGTGGTGAAGATGAAGTGGTAGTATTCCGTCATCATCCCCATCGCCATGGCCTGGGAAAATGCAGAGACAAAGAGGTTAAAATACCACCTGTGAAATTGGGCCTAAAGGAAAAGGCACTCAAAGTTTGATAAAAAAAGGACCACTTTGCTGATGGTCAAGCAACACCTGGAAGCTGAGATCACCCCCTTTGCTAGAAGGACCAAAGCTGGTCAAGAATCCCTGCTTGTTAGGCCTGAGGACCTTTCTTGCAGTATGAAACATCTCCCAGAGGTTTGATTGCACCATGACGGCTGCCATCTTGAGAACTACAAAAGTATAAGAACCGAACTAGGTCAAAAGACCAAAGTTTATGGGAAGCACGATGACATGGGCTGGTTGGAGTACTGGTTTGCCATGTATATACAGCTAATTAAGAAATAAACCTGGATCCCTTCCTCATCAAAATGAGGAAACTCTAGTTAGAAATATCAATGAAAATTTTAAGTCTCAGAGTTGTCTGGAAGTTGAGATATGGCAATTGGACTTGCTGGAATGTACCAACTCCTAAAATCCTTAAGAGTCATTAAGTGTGTCCTGCCTGGTGAGCCTGTTACGTGGTCTTAATCTTCCTGGAGACTGATGAGAGAGCAGCATAAATAAATGAGGAACAGGTTGTGTATAAAGTTTCCACCTCTATTGAGGGAAGGATTTTCCAATTTTAGGATTAGAATTTTTAGCATTAGAATTTTAGGAGTTGCTAACATTCCAACAACTCTCTGCCTACTCCCCCTAACAAACTTGTTCTGACTGAAGAAGCTACTTGGACAAACTTTTCAAACCAACAAGAAAATAAGTCCAGTTGCCATATCCCAATTTCCAGTCTTGTCTGAAAAATTTCTTGGGTCAAAGAAATTGTGAAAGAAATCAATATGCAGCTGAGAATGGGTTGCTGGAAATGAGGCCACCAGCATTGGGTGGACTTATTTTGTAGGGAAAGAGCTGCAAAGAGCTGCCAAGTCCAACCAATCCCTGCTTAGGGTAGGAATCCCAGTTCAAGCCTCCCAGTGTAGAGTCTAGAGATCAATATTTACTTCAACACCCCCAAGAAAAGAAAGCCCCCACTCTCCTGGCAGTCAATGCTGTTGTCAAATTGGTCTCACTATTAAGACATTCTCTCAAATTCAATGGGCATCTGTCAACCTGTCCCCTAAACAGAGAATTCCATACCAGTCCACCTAAAGTGAGAGGTAACAGGCCCATTCTTGAATGGGACAACTTGCCGCAGCCAACGTGTCATAGGACAACTTGTAGGACACATCAACAATTCAATTTAATTATTTAAAATAATTTTTAAAATATTTTAATTTTTATCATTCACATTTTATTTTGCCCCTCCTTTGGCATCCTTTCTTTAATGATTCTATTTGACTATTTCTTTGAGATTAGTGTAATTCTTGTCCCGCACCGAGCTGTCCTGAGGACAGTTGGCCATGGCAAGTTGGCCGTAATGAGCTGACTATGGTGAGTTGGCTGCAGCGAGTTGTCATAGACTCAGCCCGTTCCCCTAATTGGACATTTTCCCCCAAGACCAATCAGTCCCAGCACCTTCAATTCCTCTGCATTGTTTCTACTCTGCTAATCATCCTTGTTTTCCTTCTCTGCCTCTCTTTCAATTTCTGTAAAGTCTTCTTTAACCATGGAGCCCAAGTCCTAGATACACATTCCAACAAAAGTAGAATAAATGATTTCCTTTAATTTGAAAATGATACTTCTCTTGATGAAATCTAACATTACATTTGCCTTTTTTGCAGCACCTTCACACTGCTGCCTTGTGTTTAATTTGCAATCAACTACTATATCATGATCTTTTTCACAAATACTATTAACTCTTGAATGAGTGAGCAAAACAATGAAAATAGATCAAGTTCTTTAATCACTTAATGCTCTATGTATCCTCCATGTATACTTTTTAATCAAACAGTATCTGATTATTATTTTTTTGCTACCATCCACTTCATTCAGCTTTGCTTGTACAATATCTTTCATGTATCTGGGAAGCAAGAGGTCCACCTAGAATAGATTATTTCTACCGTGTGGCTCAGAGAAGCAACTTTGGTCATTTTTTCTTTTTAATATCAGGGAGAAGCAGTACATTCCTGCTGAGCTGAAGCTTATAAGGGCAATATAAGGGCACATTTAGTATGTGGTATACAACTAAGTCCCTGCCCCACAAGAGAGGGTGCAATCTAAATTCCTAGGACTGATTCTGTGGGTTCCTTATTGTGCATCCAATATTGCCATAAGATTGGAATTGGAGATCAAAACTTGACAACTGGGTTGTGTCACACTGGTAAGACCAATTCCACAAATGGTTCTGGGCATCCCATTTCCAAAAGGAATAGAAGAATAGAATAACAGAGTTGGAAGGTACCTTGGAGGTCATCTAGTCCAATCCCCTGCTCAAACAGGAGATCCTATACCATTTCAGATAGATGGCTGTCCAGTCTCTTCTTAAAAACCTCCAGTGATGAAGCTCCCACATCTTCTGAAGGCAACTTCTGTTCCATTGGTTGATTGCTCTCACTGTTAGGAAATTTCTCCTTATTTCTAGGTTGATCAGTTTCCACCCATTATTCCTTATCTGGTTCAAGTGCTTGGAAAATAGGTTGACCCACTCCTCTATGTGATAGCCCCTCAGGTATTGGAACACTGCTATCATGTCTCCCCTGGTCCTTCTCTTCACTAGACTAGCCATGCCAAGTTCCTGCAACCGTTCTTCATATGTTTTAGCCTGCAGTCTCCTAATCATCTTGGTTGCTCTTTTATGCGTGTGGTGGCCAAAACTGGATGCAGAATTCTAGGTGTGGTTTTACTAAGGCTTTATAGAGTGGTATTAGTATCTCAAGTGATCTTGATTTAATCCTTCTGTTAATGATATTTAGGATTGCATTGATTTTTTTGGCTCTGTTGCACACTGCTTCTTTATATTTAATTGGCTGTCCACTGAGACTCCAAGATCCCTCTCACAGTTACTACTATTAAGCCTGGTTTCACCCAGTCGAAGACTCCAAGATCCCCCTCACAGTTACTACTATTAAGCCTGGTTTCACCTAGTCTACATGTGTACTTTTGGTTTTACAGAGTGACATTAGTATCTCACTTCCAACTCTATTAATCTGTAATCAAGCTACAATCAGGTACAGGAACTGCAAGGAAAATGAACAATCAACAACTATTTCCAAGATGTAAAAACTGGGGCCAGAAACTACATATATGTTACAGCTGTTCCCAGAACTTGTTCCTCATTCTACTTTTCTGTCTGCTCCAAATTGAAGCCAGTATGGCTAAGCAACTGAAAGACTCCATTGCAGTCACAACTTCATCACTGAGTATAAATGTGAAAAGCACCATTAGAACTGCAAGGCCCTCTAATACACACACACACACACACACACACACACACACGGAGGGAGGGAGGGAGGGAGAGACAGAGAAAGAAACACACACACTACCTGCTTGAGGATATGCACAGCCATTGTGTGGGTGCAGTCAAAGATGATCCGGAACTCTCTTCCCCGTTTCATCTCCTTTAGCAGAGGCCTGGAGTCTTCTGTGTCAAGGGGCAACTGGCGGATTTTCAAACGGATGTTGTACCTGGATGGCGCCATGATCAACTCCTGTAGCCGGATAAGGCCTTGGGGAAGACAAGGACCAACACAAAACAGGAGGCATGAGTTGTGCAGGCATTCTGGCCCATGCCACTGCTTCCCAAGCAAAGACATCCAGAGAGGACAAGGCAGTACAGGGTCATGAGAGGGCAAAATTCCTTCACTGGAGAATTCCTGGTGTGCTGTCAACCAATCCAGATTGGTAATCTAGCACTCTGAATTATGCAGGGCAATAAAAAGCCATCCTTTGAATATCAAACGGATTTGAAAGTTCAGACAAAGGCTCATTAGGGGAAAGTTATTCCATTTTACAGAAGAACAATCTGTGATTGCAATTATGCTATTGTGTTATCCCAAAACAATTCAGAAAAAACACCTGGCCCAGACAAAGCTGAATCTACATAGGTGAGCATGTTTTGCAATTACAAGTGACAGCAGTATCAGCAAGTTTAAGCTAAGGAAATGAAAGCTGAGAAGAACAAGTGTCATTAAATAGCAGAAGCAATCCTTCGGCATCTTCTCCTCCAGAACATGTGTGTGCATGGTGTTGGCTCAAGTATCTCCTTGATGGAGGGATCACCTGTTCTCTCTCCTCTGGGGAAATACAGCAGAACTGAACCTTCCCTGTTTGAGATCTGAAGGAGAAAGTCTAGCCTAGCAGTCAAAGCAGCATGATAGAGATTCATCTGAGGGAGGTCATCAGACTCAGTGGTGGGTTTCAAAATAGTTTACCACCAGTTCGGTGGGTGTGGCTTGATGGGCGTGCTTTGTGCGCGTGCATACATTTTGAGTGCATGCCCCAAACGCACACTTTGCACATGCGCAAAGGATTTCCGACTCACCTCCTGCAATCCTGCCCTCTCCCTGTCGCTTCAGCAGCTGACACGCAGCAATCTGCTGTGCCGTGCAAAGCAGCTGTGCTTCCAAAAGCAGGGAATAAAGGCTGGCATGTTGGGCAGGTGGGCCCAACAGCAGCTCCTCAGAGAGAACCAGTTCAGCCTCTGCTGATCTTGGGCACTACCAGTACACCAGAACTGGGCTGAGCCAGTAGAATAGCGCCACTGGAGACTGCTCTGAGAAAGACAAAGCCTTTTCATATTGAAGCCAAGAGAAATGTTACCAAGGAGGTCCAAAAAGCAACTGGAGTTTATTTTTTCTTGAAAAGGTTTTGCTTCTTCAGATCATGGCAACGTGGACAACCATGACCTGGGTGATAGAGAATCTCTCTAGAATGGCCATGGCCATGGAGAACTACTAAAAGAAATGAACAAGTTCCAGCAGACTAGAAGAGGCCACCATTATTTTTAATATGCTAGTAGCACTCATTTTGCCGCCACTCCAAAGTTAGTTAGAAATATTATTTAGTAGCCTGTTAATATTATTTTAATATATTTGTACTATTTATTTATTACGTTCATTGACTGCCCATTTTACCCCAAGGCAACTCTGGGCAATTTGGAATGTTAAAAAAATAAAATGGTTTTTATTTTTTAGGAACTAAAAAATAAATTAGGAACTAAATAATAATAATAAAAAAAGATAAATATACAACCCTAACTAAAAGATGGGGAGGGAGGAAAGAGGAAGAGTGGGGTGTGTGAGAAAGATCTGTTATTCATCTGTCAACCATTCCAATGTGAAGCCCTCCGCTGGAGCCCCAAGCCAGTTGGCAGAGACAGATCTTTACTCAAAGAATGGCGTATTTTAAATGATGTCAGGGCTCCAACAAATCCACCCCCATTCAAATCATAAGTCTCTAGCCACATCTCTCAGAGTAAAAAAAATGATTTATTAGGAGTGGCCATGTTGGCATTAGCTGGGTGCAGCCGACACTAAAATACATAATTCGTTTCCCCCTTGACCCTGGTCTCCCCCCCCGCCCCGATGTATATTCTCCAATGGGACACATCCATAGCCAAGAGTCATCAATCATGCTCTCCAGTAATATTCTTGTGCACCGACAGCTTTGGGCTGCCAAGGTGATTATCTGAGGCATTTAAGGAATACACTGCTTTCCCCCACTCCCTTTCTGCTGGCAACTAAAAAGACCAAAAGAGTATTTTTTTTAATTGACAAATGGTTTTTTTAAAATGTCCACAAAGTCATAATTTAAAACAAGCAATTCTAAACTTCCTCCACCCCATATTCAGTGAGGAGGAAGCCAAGAGGAGTCTGCCAGGATGAATCATAGTTTTCATGCTCCTACAGGAAAGGCTCTGCTCTGTGACTTCATCACATGATAGAATCTACAATGTGGAGAGAAAATTAAGGATTGCCCAATGAAAGAGGAGCTGAAGCAGAAAGGCAGCCCACACTAGTGGTAACAGGACTATCACTGTTGTATCTCGCATAGGAAGAGCCTGGGAAATAGTTGCAAGAGACAGGGTCGGTCCAGTCCATTTTCCTGAATGTGGGCCACTGTAATACTTGTTCCCCTCCTTGGTAGCTACCATCCACATTTTCTCTGAGGCTTAGGGAATAGGGCCAATGGAGACATTTTTGACAAGGGACACATCCAGGGGTGGGATTCTACCTGGTCAGACTGGTTCTATAGAACCAGTTGTTATGATTCTGCCCAGTTCGGAGAACTGGCAAATCGTGCCACTGGCTGGCCCCTCCCCTCCCTGCCCACTCACTCATTACCTGGCATGTGCATCATTCAATTTGCCTGCGTTTGGCAAGTTGCTATTTTTCCTTTTTTTCCCCCAACCATCAGCTGTTCTGCTGTGCCAGGAGATTTAGATTAGCTAGAAAGCAGGAAATCGTTGGATTTCTTGCCTTCTAGCTAATCTAAAAGCACAGATGAACCTCCCTTAGGACTGAAGTTTCTATTTTTCAGTGCAGACTCAGACAATAGATTGCAGAAAGGTAGATCTCTGAGTGAATCTGTGATTCTGGGAGTAACTCAATCTGCCTGCCTGCTTTGCCTGATTTTGAGTAAAAGTTGCTCTTTTTTAATAAAAAAAATCAATATTTACATAATGGTGTGCTGTGAATTAATTTTATGAGTTTGCTTGCTAGCAATTTTTATGTGACAGACTCAGGTAGCAGATTGCAGAAAGGTAGATCTCTGAGTGAATCTGTGATTCTGTGAGCAACTCAATCTGCCTGCCTGCTTAGCCTGGTTTTGGGTAAAAGTTGCTCTTTTTTTATAAAAAATTCAAAATTTACATAAATATTCACAATATTTACATACAAATCAAGCCCAGCCAGTCAGCAATCCATGTCCACCCAGTCACATGACCACCAAGCCATACTCACAAATTAGGCCACGCCCACAGAACCTGTTGTTAAGAAATTTGAATCCTACCTCTGGACACATCCCCAGTCCAACTTACCAGTGCTGTCATCGTACACCACAGTGGCCGACCTCCACTTCAGGTACTGTACAAGATCCAAGATGGCATGGCTGAGAGAGGCATAATCCGGGTAGAGATTGACATAGAAGGTGTCCTTATTGTCCAAAGGGTGATGCTTCCATCGCAGCTGTATGTGAGGAACCTCCAGTGCATTGCAGATGGACTGGACCGCATTGGTGCATGAGCCCTGAGAAGGCCCAAAAATGGCTACAACGCCCAGGGCAAGCTGGTCACAGGCTAGGAAGAAAAGGATCCAGACCATTAGCCAGACTTACTCTGGAGGATATCAGGTGCGACTTATGGAACCTATGGTGTGGCTGACCAACTAGCCCAGGAGCTTCCCAGGTGTTACTCTGTCTCACCAGTTAGTAATTGTAAAGTTCATTTAGCTCTTTACTACTAAGCATGGCGTGTTTTTCTCTGCTTCTTTCTGTACCTATTAAGCTTTTCATTCTTACTTTAAGTTTCCACTTTTCCTAGTGGTTTCTACACTGTGACCGTGTTTTCATCCATTACCAGTATTGGTCACCGCTTTTCAGGGGGGGGGATCCGACAGGGTTAACTCCCAGTTCGGTGATTTATGAGGTTCGTTGATTTACAATGTGCTTCTTTGCATGCTGCCGGCGCACACCTGTAAATCGTCATCAGCAGCTGCGTGCAGAGAAGCAGCCTTTTGAAAAGCCCTTTTTTCCTGCTTTTTTAACTGCAGCTGTGCCACGCAGGGCAGCTGAAATTGAAAAAAATCAGGAAATAAAGGTCAGGTAAGAGCCCGGGTGGGCAGGTGGGCAAAAACATCAGCAGACATAGAACCGGTTCTATGTCTGCTGCTTTTCAGAGCTACCAGTTCTACAGAGGTGGACAGAATCGGTAGAAACCCACCCCTGCTACTTTTCAGCATTGTGCAGTTGGCATGAATCATATGGTGCAAATGTGCTTAAAAAACAACAGACTGAGCCATCCCTTGACTTTGCTCGTTGTGAAACTGGGTGCGTCACCATAGCAAATTGGTGCTATACTCCCTCCGAAGGCTTCCTGGATCCCTGCAAGAATTACATCATCCTGAGTGCAGTACTGTCCAATGGCTAAAAAGCTATAAGCTTAGCCATTCTAGTAACTGCTGATACATCATTTAATTTTATTCACGAAAGTCTGTATTACAGCAAGCATTTCACAAATATCATAAAGAGAACTCAGATGTTGGCTCTGGCTTTGGGTTCAGCTATTATCAAAATATATGGAATTTCCATTCCCAGCTATTAAAGGCAGATCAGAAGGGTTGTGCATTTTCAGAGTTGTAGCCCAGGGTTCTGTATTTGTTATCCCCCCAGCTTTCCAGGGTTGCAACACACTGAGTACACACATCCTTCAGCAAAACGACTTGCAATATTGAAATGTTTCTAGAATACCATGAGACTGGAAGAAAGAGACATCTGAAGGAAGATGATTTTACAAAGCCTATAGAAAAGGACTCTTGGGGCCTTTAGGAATGGGCTGCAGGCATCTCTAGACCAAGAAGGCAAATTAGGCCAAGGCAGAAGGCATGAATCAGCCTTGATGCTTCATTTTGAGCCATAAAAGCCACCTGACCTGCCTTGCCAATCAGAGAAACTCCAAAAGCCACCCAACAGCATGGCATATTAAGCAAGGCCGATTGGCTTCACTCCGGGTCGAATCAAATGGTATCTGTTTATGCACTGAGGACATGTAGAAGGACCAGAGAAGGGGCTGAAAAGAAGCAGTGGAATGGCCACAGATCCATAACATGGTATTTGTACATGTGGACTGGAACAGCTATATATTTATTCCAGTCCACATGTAAGAGTGTCATGTCATGGATCTGTTTCCGTTACGTATTTTGATCAATGTCTTTAAATCAAATCCCTCCATTCAAACTTCCTAATGGGAATGTTAACTTAGGTCAGTGTTGATGAACCTTTTTGGCACCGAGTGACGAAATGGGAGGGCATGTGTGCGCGCAAGGAAGCAGCAGGAATCAGAAGAGCAGCTCCACAGCGTACATGCGGGAGTGCCGGAAACTGGAAGAGCAGTTCCCCAGCGTGCTTCCGGTTTCCAGCGTGTGCATACATACCAGCCACCTGGTCTTCCAGTTTCCGGCATGCATGAAGACCAGCTGGCCGGGAAACTGCTCTTCAAGTTTTCGTCACTCCTACATGCATGAAGACCAGCTGGCCAGCATGCATTGGAACCCAGAAGAGCAATAGGTGATGGCTGGCATGCCTGAAGACATAGCTCAGCGTGCCACTTCCGGCACACATGCCATAGGTTCACCATCACGGACTCAGGTAGAGAACTGAAGTCGTTGCAATTGATCTTCATATATGCAAAAGTAGAGCTAGACACTTTCTTCCCTGGGCTTGTCACATCTTTTTATTATCTATTTAAACAATCCACATCTCAAAAATAATCTGAGTGGTGTACAAAATATTAAAAACCAAAATTACCACCAAACCATGGTTCATATGAGTTCAGGATCAAGAGAACCACTTCCAAATTACCAATATTCACTAGCTTATTAATTTGTCATGTGATTGCTAAAATTCATAAATTATTGAAATTTGAAATGGAAGAACAAGTGAAAAGAATGTATGATAAAGTGGGCTAAAATTTGCTTATAATATACAGATGAAGCAATGGGAAAATATGTGGCAAAAAGGACTGAAATTTATACTAAGTTATAATCTTAAAGAAAACTTCTATAAAATCAAGTGTTGTTCATATAGGACATCAGAAAATGTAATTAGAAGTACTTCAAATCTAGATTGGAAATGTGAGCGTGAAGAATTATCATTTTATCACACTCATGGCGAGTGTGCAAAAAATTAGATTTTAGATCCAAATGCATACACTGCTTCAGAGGTTTTTAAAGATAAATATACAACTGAAACCAAAACTTTCCCTTCTGGGACTGCTGGATAAATAATTGGGAAAAAATGGAACTTTGTTTTTATATATGATAACTGCAACAAGCTTACTGTATATATGAAGATTGAAAAATCTGCAATACGTACAATGGAAGAATAGTTGGTGAAAATGATAGAACTTTCTGAGATGGTCAAATTGACCTGTTTGATCAGAGCAAACACAATGTCTACATTTCTTATTGATTGGAAACTGTTTGTACAAAACGGGAAGAAATGAACTTATGACTTGTGATTTTGACAATTGGATAGGAGAGACTATAGGAAAAAAAGATCATGATGGAGAGAGCAGGGATGCGGGGGAGAGAGAGAGATTGTAGAACACTGAAGGAGTAATGCCATGCATATTTCTGTGTGGAGGTGAAGCCCTTTAGGAAGAACTGTCTTTCCCCAAGTATACCTGGGAAATGATTTTTGCCATGTGAAGCTCAAATACATAGCAGAATTAATCTGTACTGATTAATGTGAATTTTGCAATACACAAAAACAACAGAAAATGCTGGCTCCTGGCTTCCAGTGAGGATTGTGGTGAACTGGGGAAGATAAAAAGAGAAGGATTAGTAAGGACATGATAGGTATCTTCTAATACTTCAGGGTTGTCATATCAACTTATTTTTCAAAGAACCAAATTGCAATACAAGAAGTAATGGGTGGAAGCTTGTAAAAGAGAGATCCAATCTAGAAGTAATGAGAATTTTTCTCACATAGAGAGCAATTGTCAATGGAACAGCTTGACTCTGGGAGTGCCCCATCAGTGGAGATTTTCAAGAAAAGATTGGACCACCATTTGCCTGAGATGCAATAAAGTCTTCCAACTTGAGCAGGGAATTGGAACAAAAGATTTCCAAGGTCCCTACCAGGCCTATGATTCTACAGTATATCTATATCTATGTCTAGAGGTTTCTGAAGAAGTGGGACAACATTGTTTGTTGAACAGCAGCCAGAGGATGAATGATGACTGGCGAAATCTCTCTGGATAAAGGAGAGATTATGAGATTGCCCACTATTACTATGGACAGTTGCTCCTCATGAGTAAACTGCAGAAATGGAAGTTTTTGCAATCAGCTCACAAACCGAGCAGCTCTTCTAAGTTCTAACCATTTAAGCTCACAACCTTTTGTGTAGCCTATGTGGACATAAAATTCAGGTGAACTTCATTTCTTCATTTCTTTGGATTTAATGAATTTATAACTGTAGAGCAGGGGTGTCAAATTTGATTTCATTGAGGGCCGCTTCAGGGTTGTGTTTGACCTTGGAGGGTTAGGGCTGGGGCATGCCCAGGGGGCATGACCATGGTGGGTGTGGCCTGGTATGACATGGGACTCATGTTGAGGGGCATCAGTGGTGGCCAAGTGCTAAGGCAGGACTTCCCTGAGACCCTCCCTCACTCTCATTATACAGGTCCTCAAGTTATGCATATAATAGAGGCTGCAAATTACATTCGTAACCCGAGGATTTGTTTGATTGAATCATGTTAAATGAACATGACCACTCCCTGCTTTCCCCAATGCATTTGTTAATCGAATGCACATGTCATTAAATTCACATGAGGTATCCAGAATGGGGAACAGCATGCAGGGCCTAGTGCTGCAGCAGGCCATCCAAGGCCTCTGCCAATCCACTGAGATACCTCATGCTCCCCTGGGGTCCCCACAATTGCTTTCCCCCTCATCCTGCTCCTCTGGGTCCCCACTCCTTTGCTAGAACCCAGATTCCACTTACCCCTTCCCACCCCATTTCCCATGGATTATTTACTTTTTGAAGATCTCCAGAGCTCCAGAAGAGGCTGATCCACTGGAAGAGAAGCCAAAGTGTTTTATTCAGATGATGGCAAGTCTGTAAAAATGTGAGATGTAAGAAAATATTTTCAACAGCTTCTGAGAAAAAGACTTGGCTTGGGGCCATGTGGCCAGCAGGCCTCTGGTAGTAGAAAAGGCCTGGACTGGGCCACAGCAGCCTCCTGCTTCAGGGATTGAGGCAGCAGCAGCAGCCAATCAATGAGGAGCTTGCTTCCTTTGTTTCATCAGGCTGAACTGTAAGCCCCTTGTTGATTGGCTGCCATGTCCCAATCTCTGAAACTGCTCATTCGAACTAGCCAGTCAGCAGCAAGCAGGAGGCTGCTCATCGCCAGCCAGACTGGGCCCAAACTAAGCCTGCAGGTCCTCATGGCAGAGAAGCCAGTCTTTTATCCATATGGAAAAAGCTGTTTTCCTTACATCTCACATTCTTACAGCTTCATGGGCTTCTGAATAAAAGACTGCAGCCACATGGGCCAGCCTCTTCCAGAGCTTTTCCAAAAGTATGTACAGTAAAGACATGGAAAATAGGGCGGGGAGGGGGGGGGCACGAATCCAGCCTCCAGAGGCTCCATTTCGTCCTATAATAGGCTGGGAAAGGCCTTTGGAGGCCCAAATGGAGCCTCGGAGGACCAGATCTGGCCTATGTGAGGCTTCATTTCAGCCAGCAATGGGCCAGGGGAGGCCTCTGGAGGCCCCTGTGGCCCTTTTTGGTTGGCAGAATGCTGCAGGAGGCATCCAGGTCAAAAGCGGGCTGCAGGAAGCCGCTAGCAGAGACACTGCAGGCCGGTCCTTTGCTATTTCCAGGCTGGCCCCACGGGCCAGATCTCAGGACCCCATGGGACCGATCCGGCCTGTGGGCCTTGAGTTTGACATCCCTGCTGCAGAGGAAGTGACTTTATCATTTTTCTTTATTTTATTTTTTATTAGAAAGCAATGAATGAAAAAACATGATTTTGTCGTTCTAACAAAAAGCATAACAAAGAATTAAAGTACAAAAGATTTTGACAGTTAAATGGGACAGTTATTTTCAAAGACTGTTTTTTAGTGAAACTGCTTTAGACTAAATTGTACTAAATCAAATTAGGCAAAAAAGCTGGGTCTTCATGGAAATGCTTTTTGTTTCTTGTCAAAGAGTGCAGACAATTATAAAAACAAAACCATAATATAAGCCAGACTATGGTGTTGATTGTAACTATGGAGATGTGGGTTGTGATATTGATTGCAACTTTGAAGTACCCTTGAAGATAAAAGTATTAAAGGCAAAAGAAGACCTCCCCTAAATGGGAGGGAAGATAAAAAGAAAAAGGGAGAAGATTGATTTTACCTTTTCATTTAAATGAGATTTTTTTTCATAATGGCAACTACTTGAAAAACTACAAGGATGGACGGGAGGAGGGGGTTGTTAGAGCAATGTGCAGGAAGGAATTACACCAGAATTTCTGCAGACATTATTTGAGAAAATGAGAAATACTGTAATTAGAAGCATGTGATAAAAACTGACAGTTTTTTGGGGGAAAAGAATGGCTGAAAGACTCATAAAGATGAAAGAGGAAATAAATCAAGAAATTAATAAGATGGAAAGCTCTGTACAACAAACCTTTGGTGAGATAAAACAAACTAATGACAAAGGAAATTATACTGAGTAAGATAGACACCAAAGGCTGAAATTGGAAAGACAGAGAATTTGGCTCCCCTGGAATTGAAAATGAAGGAATTTTGCTTGAGACTTAGATGCTTCTGATGAAGATATTAGAGAAAAGCAATTTTTTTTATTGGGAAGTAGGGTACATAGGTATAATTGATGATGTTTATAGAATAAATTCAAGGTTTGAAAGAACAGGAAATCTTCAAAGGGATTTTTTGCTACACTTTGTCATTTCCCTTCCCCATTTCCCTACTATCTTTATTTTCATTTGTATTTTAGATTATGAAATTTAATAAAAAATAAAGGGAAGATGACAAGGGATCAGATTCTGCAGCAGGATTTTAATATAATACTAAAAATTCATAATACAGATACAATTGTTCTTAAAGGGATTCCTATCAGAATCTTAGTGTGATTGTTATGTTTAAACAGCAAAGGTTTAGGTTGAATTCTCTCCAGATGATGAGATAATTATATTCAAGGAAGGATTGAAGGAGATGCAAATGGAGCACTCAGAGGAGACTACACAAAAAAATCATCAGAGAAAGAAACTGAAAGGAATGATGCTAGCTGCTACTGGTATTGATTTTTTTAAATGGCTTGATTATGGATTACAAATGTCCTAACATGAATATAAATGGAGCAAATATTCCTCAAAATGATGCAATATTCTATTATTTTAAAAAATTGAAGCAAGATATAATCTGACTACAAGTTACACGTATTAGAAAAAAGATATAAAACATTTGATTTTAAAAAATTTGGATGAAAAATCAATAAAAACTGGAAGTTATTATACAAGACAGTTTAGATTCTCTCTTATTGAGTGTCCTCATTTGCAAGAGAAGCACACAACTGCACACTGTTTACTTTTGCATTTTTATACAGACTGTGCAGAATTTCTGTTCAGAACTCTAATGTGAAATGATAGGATGGATCATTTTAGGATTACAAGAGCAGAAATTTAGATTCCTAGGTGCAAGAATTTACCTTGAAGAATCCACAAATGATCCTGTCCTTAGGAGAGTTTTTCCAAACTTCCTAAGATAGTTCCTATAATTTAAGATAATTTCTTCTTGAATAGAATAGAATAGAGCTGGAAGGGATCTTGGAGTTCTTCTAGTCCAGCCCCTTGCTCAAGCAGGAGACCCTACACCATTTCAGATAAGTGACTGTCTAGTCTCTTCTTAAAAACCTCCAGTGATGGAGCTCCCACAATTTCTGGTAGCAAGCTGTTGCACTGGTTAATTGTCCTCACTGTGAGGAAGTTTCTCTTCAATTCTAGGTTGTGTCTTTCTTTAATTAGTTTCCAACCATTGTTTCTTGCCCTACCTTCTGCTGCTTTGGAGAATAATTTGACCCCCCTCTTCCTTGTGGCAGCCCCTCAAGTACTGGAACACTGCTATCATGTCACCCCTAATTCTTCTTTTCTCTAAATTAGCCAAACTCAAATCCTGCAGCCATTCTTCATATATTTTAGTCTCCAGGCCTTTGATCATCTTAGTTCAGTGGTGGGATTCAATTTTTTTACTATCGGTTCTGTGGGCGTTGCTTGGTGGGTGTGGCAGGGGAAGAATACTGTAAAATCTCCAGTCAGAAGTGGTATTTGCTGGTTCTCTGAGCTCAAAATTTCCGTTACTGGTTCTCCAGAACTGGTCAGAACCTGCTGAATATCACCTCTGTATTAGTTGCTCTTCTCTGAACTTTTCCAAAGTTTCAACATCTTTTTTATAATATGGTGACCAGAATTGGTTGCAGTATTCCAGGTGTGGTCTTACTAGGATTTTATAAAGTAGTATTAATACTTCATGTGATCTTGATTCTATGCCTTTGTTTATACAACCCAGGATTGTATTAGCTTTTTTGACTGCTGCTGCACATATTCTCTGCTCATATTCAAGTGATCATCTACTAGAACTCCAAGGCTCTTATTGTTTTTGAGTCAGGTCTCGCCTAATCTGCATTTTTGATTTTTCCTACCTTTGCTTTTCTCCACATTAAAATTAATTTAGTTAGATAGGGCCCATTGTTCAAGTTTGTCAATATCTTTTTGGATCTTGAGCTTCTCTTCTGGGGTGTTGGCTATTCCTACCAATTTAGTATCATCTGCAAATTTGATGAATTCCTCTTGTATTCCCTCATCAAAGTCATTTATGAAGATATTGAAGAGTACTGACCCTAAGATGGAACCTTGTGGTATCCCACTGCTTACTTCCCTCCATATAGACATTGCACCATTAAGTTTGGTTGCCCAAACCAGCTACAAATCCATCTGGTGGTGATGTTGTCTATTCCACATTTTCCTAGCTTACCAAGAATTATATTGCGGTCTACTTTGTCAAATGCCTGACTGAAATCTAAGTATATAGTAACCACAGCATTTTGCTGGTCTACTAATTTAGCCATTTTATATCAAAGAATGAAATAAGTTTGGTTGGGCATGATCTGTTTTTAACAAACCCATGATGGCTACTAGTTTTAACTGTTTTTTGATTATCTTTTCCAGGATCTTCCCAGGTGTTAATGTTAGACTGACTGATCTGTAGTTTCCTGGATCTGTTTTTTTTTCTTTTCTTGAAGATGGGAACCACATCAGGCCTACTAAAACCAGAACTGCCATTGGTGTTGACAGGGAATTGGAATTCAGTAATTTCCCATAACTGGATAGAACAGTCAACTGGGCTGCTTTAAGATGTGTAGACTTCAATTCCCAGAATTCTTTGCTTTGCTGGGAATTCTGGGAGTTGAAGTCTGCACACATCTTAAAGTGGCCCAGGTTGAGAAACACTGCATAATTTCTGAGAAAAAGAATAAAATCAAAATTGGCAATTGTTTTTCATTCAAAAGGTTTGGGCTGGTTGATATTTGGAGACAGAAAAATTGCAACTCAGGAGAGTAGACCTGCTTCCCAGAAGGACATAGATCCTTTTCAAGAATAGATATGATTTGCATTTCAAATAACATGTTTACTAATGTTTCTAAGGTAGAGATATTACCAAAGACTTTTAATCCTGTAAATTTGGTTTATAAAAAGAAATCCAGTTCCTTCAGATAGAGATTGAATGAAATGTTATTACACAAAGCAGTAGTGGAGGAATGTAAATTAAAATATTTTTTTAAAGATAATTTAGGCAAAGCAAAGTTTTTGTCAGGTTATTTTATATAATATAATAGTGAACTCAAAAAGAAGAGTCAAGAGAAAATACAAGCTACTTTGGATGAAAAAAAAATTAAAGAAATTCCTAGACAAGATTAGTATTTCTCAATAGATTAAGCTATTACAATTACCGTTATCTATGTTAATAGTAAGAGAAATGGAAAGAAAAATAAATTATGCAAAGCAATAAAATTGAATTTGCAAATAAACCAAGAAAGTAACTCATTTATAAATCATGAAAAGAAAAAGAAAAGAATGATGTTGAAATGATAAGAGGGATATACAGTATTAATGTACAATGTGTCCATATAAAAATATTTTATCAATATTATTTTAATTTGCATAAAATACACAGTGAAAATACATGATGTAAAGAAACAAAATTTACCAAGGATTATAGAAGAACAAAGACAATTTATAAATAGATCTATAACAATAAGGAAAATTTCTGAAGCTATAAAAAAATCAGGAAAGACAAGACTATCAGAGGTTTACTATAAATGCTCTGAGGATGAACTTTTATAACCTCTACAAAACATGATGAATTCTATTTTATAAAAAGAAAAGATGACAGAGGGTTAGCAAGAAGCTAATATAGCATTAATACCTAAAGAGGTATAAGATCCAACTTTTAACAAGAAATTATAGAATGATACCACTACTGAATAACAACTACAACATATTCACCATGATTTCAGCTGAAAGATTGAAAATAATTTTATAAGAATGTATTCATGAGGATCAATGTGAGTTTTTATCTAAAAACCATTAAGGAACAATATGTGGAACAACATAATGAAAAGCAAACTATATTGATCTTGGATACAGAGAAGGCTTTCGACTATTTCAATTGGGCTTCCTTGTTCAAGAAAGAAAGACATTAACTTTTAAGAGAATTTTATAAAACAAGTAAGATCAATTTACACTTCACCGAAAGCACAAATCACTGCTAATGGAGTTCTAAAAAACTATGAAAGATACAAAAAGGAATAAAACAAGGCCATCCATTGTCTCTTCTTCTGTTGATTCTAGTTCTTGAAATACTGAATAGACTTATAAGAGAATGAGAGGATTGTAGGAATAAAGATTTAAAAAGGAACCTATAAGTTGTTGCAAATGATTTGATCATGGTTTTGGAAGATTCTTTAAAGAAACTTGAAATTTTAATGGGTAAATTACAAGCATTCAATGCATTAGTAGGAAAAAAGATGTTAACCAAAATATCAAAATACAGGATCAAACTGTCAGATCCAAGTTCAAAGATGAAACAGCAAAATCCAATTGAGTCCTTTATTTGTTTATTACCAGGGGTGTCAAACTCGATTTCATTTAGGGCCGCTTCAGGGTTGTGTTTGACCTCAGGCCAGGGTGAGTGTGGCCAGCTCGATGTCACTCTTATCAGGGGAGCTTGTGGTGGCCTGAACATTCGCACCACTTCCAAGCTCTGTTTTAGCTGGCAAAGGGTTGCAGGAAGTCACCACATCGGAGCGCAAGGAGGGCTGCACACAGCGTTCCCAAGGTCCGTTTTCACTGGCAGAGGCACTGTGGGCTGGTCCTTTCCAGGGCTGCCAGATCTAAGTACCCCATGGGCCAGATCCAGCCACTGGGCCTTGAGTTTGACACCCCGGGTGTCAATGTTCCAACTAAAGTCTCCATCCCAAATCAAAATTCAGAGACAAAGTCCATCCAAGTAAGAATTTATTAGAGAAGTCATGTTGGTACATCTAGGGAAAAACCCAAATCTGAATTCCTGTGTTTTCCCTCTTCCACACTAAAACTCATACCCTGCCCATTTTATGACTCCCAAGTCACATCCTCAATTCTGAACTCCCACCAAGTTGTCACTCCCCACCAAACTCCAGCAACGTGACCTTGAGCTCTGGTGAAAGAATGTTGTTGTGGCTATCCTCCCTTTGTCTACTCTCCCATTCCCACAGCTTGCCCGTCCCCCACTGTGGCAGCCCTAAATCTGAATCAAGATGGATCCGGGACTGATAGGCTGCTTTCCCTCAAGTGATGATAACATCCTGAAATGAGACAAGTGACAGGAGGATAGAAATCAACACAAACTAACCACCTCTTCCCCTCCCCCCCCCCCGCCGCCCGAGTGCCCTTTGGCTTATCAGGAAATTTTTCATGAAACTGCTCTACCAATCTATCTGCTTTTACATCCCAGCTTTTTACCCAAGTGGCCTCAGACAAAGGGTACCCCTTCCAGTGGATCAGATATTGTAACGGACCGCTATGTAACCTAGAATCTAGGATTTTCTTCACTTCATAATGTTCTTCATCCTGGACTACTATCAGGGTGGGATTCTACCAGTTCTGTCCACTTCGGTAGAATTGGTTGCTATGAAAACCAGCAAACAGAGAGCATACATAGAACCAATTCCTTCCTTTTTTCTTCCTTTTCTTTCATGTTTGTTTTCTCTCAGTTTTCTTTATTTTGCATTACTTGTTTATTCTCTTAACAATATTTTATATTCCCTTGAAGCTTTTAGTAAAATGTATATATTAAAAAAGAAGTCACAACCAATCTCAAATGGTTAATTTATCACAAGGTATTAGAATTTTGTCAAAAGGAATGTAAGATAAAATCAGGAGAAGATATGATGGCAGAGGGAAATGTTTATCAACGCTTTTCTTATGTTCTTATGTGTTAAAAAAGATTTAATGTAGATATAAGAACTTTTAGGTTTGAGCATTGTAATATTGAGTTTGAAGCAGAATTGTGTATAATGAATATTTAATTGCTAAAATGTATAAACTTTTACTGAAATTTGAAGCAGAAGAAAAAAGAGATTTTGAATGGGCAAAGATGGAGAGATTCAGTACTGCCCACAATGGAGAAATGATTGGTGAAGATGATCTGTAATATCTCCATGATGGGCTTTTGGCAAGGGATGGGTTGCACCTCACAAAGAATGTTTTCGGAAAATGACTGGCTCAACTTATCAGAAGGGCTTTAAACTAAAATTGAAGGAGGAGGGTAACCAATCTTTAGGATCTCCAGGACCTAATTCCAAGCAAAAAACCCCTAGAAAGCAAGTCAAATAATGAAATAAGAAGGGATGGGAAGGAACACAAACTCAAATACCGAATAGGACACATAGGAAGCATACCCAGAGTCAGACATAAAGATCTCAAGTACCTATATACAAATGCATAAAGTCTAGGGAACAAACAGGGTGAACTTGAACTGTTAATACATAAAGATAGATATGATATAGTTGAAATAACAGAAACTTGGTGGGATGTAATCCATGATTGGAACACACTGATAGAAGGATACAAACTCTTCAAAAAAGCCAGACCCCATAAAAGAAGAGATGGAGTTGCACTGTATTCAAAGGACTGCTATATTGTTACAGAAATGCATGAAGCCAAAGACAAAAACCCCTGAGAATGCATACGGGTCAATACAAAAGAAAAAAAGAATGATGTGGCCATAGGTATAAAACCATAGGCAACCTAATCAAGCAGAAAAAATAGATTCCTTTTTGCTAACCAACTAACATATGTAGGAAACACACTACAATAGTAATAGGGGACTTCAATTACCCTGATATCAACTGGAAAACTATGTACCATGTGAGAAATCAAATAGGTTCCTAACCAACCTAGCTGACAACTTTGTTGCCCAAAAGGTAGAGGATGGAACTAGAGGGACAACCATACTGGACAATTCTTACAAAGAAGAAGTGATAGAGGGAGTTGAAACTGCAGGAACCTTGGGTGACAGTGGCCATGTCATATTAGAATTCAATATAATGCAAACACAAACAATAGAACATAATGATACCAGAGTTTTAGATTTTAAAAGAGCTGATTTTAATAAACTCAGAGAGAACTTGAGAAAGATTCCTTGGATGAAAATCTTAAAAGGGGAAAACAACTCAAAAATCTTGGAAAACTCTGAAAAGTACAATCATAAAAGCCCAGACTAGCACAATACTACTGAGAAAGAAAAAGAAGAAATCCAAGAAGAAACCAGCATGGCTGCACAAAGATTTATCTGACAAATTGAAAGACAAAAAGGACAAGTACAAAAAAAATGGAAAGGGACACACACAACTAAGGCAGAATATCAGCAGATAGCCAGAATTTGCAAAGACAAAATCAGGAAATCAAAGGCTCAGAATGAATAAAGATTTGCAACAAAAGTCAAAGATAATTAAAAAAAAGTTTCTTCCAACATATAAATATTAAGGAAACAGTCCACTAAAGAGAGAAGTTGGCAAGGAAGTAACAGGCAACAGAGAGAAAGCAGAGCTGCTTAACCCATTCACTGCATCAGTCTTCACGCAAAAAGAAACTATAGCCAAACCTACCAAAAACATAATTCTAAAAGACAGACTAGAAACAAACGTTAAAATAAGCAAAAAAATAGTAAGAGAACACCTGTCTGATCTTGATGAATACAAATCACCGGGACCTGACGGATTACACCCCAGAGTTTTAAAGAAGCTGGCAGATGTCATCTCAGAACCACTACACAACATTTTTCAAAAATCCTGGAGCACCAGAGAACTACCAGAGGACTGGAAAAGAGCTGATGTGGTTCCCATCTTCAAAAAAGGAAAAAAAACAGACCCAGGAAACTACAGACCACTCAGCCTAACATCAATACCCAGGAAGATCTGGCTGACAAACCATACTCAACAAGTAATCCTTAATGGTACTACATCTACATGGAGGGAAGTAAGCAGTGGGGTACCATAAGATTCTGTCTTAGGCCCAGTACTCTTCAATATCTTCATAAATGACTTAGATGAGGGAATAGAAGGGGAACTTAGCAAATTTGCAGATGATACTAAACTGGCAGGAATAGCTAACACCTTAGAAGATAGGCTCAAGATTCAGATGGATCTTGATAGACTCTTAACACTGGGCCCTATCTAACAAAATGAAATTCAACATGCAGTAAAGTAAAGTTTTACACTTATGCAAGAAAAAACCAAAAGTACACATATAGACAGGGTAAAACCAGGCTTAGTAACTGTGAGAGGGATCTTGGAGTCTTAGTGGACAACCAGTTAAATATGAGCTAGCAGTGTGCCACGGCAGCCAAAAAAGCCAATGTAATCCTAAACTGCATTAACAGAGGGATACAATCAAGATCAAGTGAGGTATTAATATCACTATAAAGCCTTAGTAAGACTGCACCTAGAATACTGCATCCAGTTTTGGTCACCACAGTATAAAAAAAGACATTGAGACTCTGGAAAAAGTGCAGAGAAGAGCAACCAGGATGATTAGGGGACTGGAAATTAAAACATATGAAAAACAATGGCAGGAATGGGCATGGCTAATCTAGTGAAGAGAAGGACCAGGAGAGACAGGAGAGCAGTGTTCCAATATTTGAGGGGCTGCCACAGAGAGGAGGGGGGTCAAGCTATTCTCCAAAGCACCTGAAGGCCAGACAAGGAATAGTGGATGGAAACTGATCAAGGAGAGATTCAACCTAGAAATAAGGAGAAATTTTCTGATAGTGAGAATGATCAACCAATGGAACAAATTGCCTTCAGAAGTTGTGGGAGCTTCATCACTGGAGGCTTTCCAGAAGAGATTGGACTGCCATTTGTCAGAAATGGTGTAGGATCTCCTGCCTAAGTGGAGGGTTGGATAACATCAGTGGTGGGATTTAAAATTATTTACTACCGGTTCTGTGGGCATGGCTTGGTGGGCGTGGCAGGGATACTGTAAAATCACCATCCCTGTCCCACTCCATGGGAAGGATACTGCAAAATCCCATTCCCTCTCCACCCCACTAACCTGCTTTCCAGCCCCGTTCTCCTGTGCAGGGCAACAAAAGAAGACCCAACCAATCAGTTGGGACTCAGTGGGAGGCAGAGAAGAGATGGGGGCGGGGCCAGTCACAGGCGGGATTTGCTTCTCTGAACTACTAAAAATTTCCACTACAGGTTCTCTAGAACTGGTCAGAACCTGCTGAATACCACCTCTGGACTGGATGACTTATAAGGTCCCTTCCAAGTCTGTTAAGCTGAAACTTTTGAGGTTTCTTTGAATAGAGAAAATACAATGGTGACAAGGCATCTTTGTAGATTTTTTGCACGCAACGGAAAAGAAAGAACATTTATGCCTTTGATTATTAGAATAGATTATAGAAAAAATGAGATGATAGAAAAATTAACCATAAAGCAGGAGGTAAATTTATAATTCTACTTATAACTGTTGTAAAGAAAACCAGAAGCTACTTATGTTTTATTTTTTTGCACTTTATCTTTTCCTTAAAAGTTTTAATAAATTCTATTTTAAAAAGGCAAATATTGGCTCCCATCTTGAATTTGGATGAAGAGGCTATTTGCACTCTTCATCCACTCTGGAAGTGTGTGAACATAGATGTGCTCATGCATAATATACATACAGAGTGGGTTGCAGTTCTTGTGCAAAGGGAGCTGTCATAATCTTATTCACAAGCTTTACATAATATTTACACAATATTTACAGACCTCTCGCATCCCAGACATAAACCGTTTCAACTCTTTCCCTCAAAACGACGCTATAGAGCAGGGGTCGCCAACCTTTTGGACCTCAGGGACCACCAAACTCATAATTTTAGATCCCAGGGACCACTAAGTGGTTCTGTGGGCATGGCCTAATTTGTGGGTGTGGCTTGGTGGTCATGTGACTGGCTGGGCATGGCTTGTATGTAAATATTATAAATATTTATATAAATATTGATTTTTTTATAAAAAAGAGCAACTTTTACCCAAAATCAGGCAAAGCAGGCAGGCAGATTGAGTTGCTCACAGAATCACAGATTCATTCAGAAATCTATCTATCTGCCATTGGCTAGCTCAGTCTGTCACAAAAAATTTGCTTGCAGGCAAACTCATAAAATTTGCTAGCAAGCAAACTCACAAAATTAACTCACAACACACCATTTATGTAAATATTGAATTTTTTATTTAAAAAAGGCAACTTTTATCCAAAATCAGGCAAAGTAGGCAGATTAAGTTGCTCACAGAATCATTCAGTGATCTATCTATCTGCCATTGGCTAGCTCAGTCTCTCAAATTTACTTGCCGTTAGTCTACACTGAATTTGCTTGCAAACAAACCTTCAGTCCTAAGGGAGGTTAGGCTGTGCTTAGCTAGAAAGCAAGAAATCCAACCATTTCCTGCTTCCTAGCTAATCTAAATCTCCCTGCGCAGCAGAACAGATGATGGTCAGAAAAAGGAAAAATAGCAACTTAGCAGACAAGTTTGCCAGGTAAGGAGTGAGTGGGCGGAGAGGATTCCCGCGGGCTATGTAGGCTGAGCAGCCTTGCGTTTCTGAGCAGCCTGGATTAATTGCTTTGGGGGAGGGTGCTCTGGGGGTGAGATTTATCTGCGGCCCACCAAAATTTTCTCACGACCCACCAGTGGGCCATGGCCCACCGGTTGGCGACCGCTGCTATAAAGCACTGCACACCAGAACAACTAGACACAAGGACAGTTTTTTCCCAAAAGCCATCACTCTGCTAAACAAATAATTCCCTCAACACTGTCCAACTATTTACAAAGTCTCCACTACCATTACTATTAATCTTCTCATCACTCTTTATCACCCATCTCCTCCCACTGGCGACTGTATGACTGTAACTTTGTCGTTTGTATCCTTACGATTTATATTGACTGTTTCCTAGTATGATGTGATTGCTTATTGTATCCTATGACTATTATTAAGTGTTGTACCTGATGATTCTTGACAAATGCATCTTTTCTTTTATATACCCTGAGAGCATTTGCACCAAGACAAATTCCTTGTGTGTCCAATCACACTTGGCCAATAAAGTATTCTATTAAGCAGAGGAACATTAAACATTAACACAAAGAAGAAGGATTTTTTTTAAAAAAAAATCACCACATTTCATTAGTATAGCCTCTAAGTGGAATGATAATGAACATTTAAAATTCTTCAACAAAAAGAATCAGGTAAATTTAGGTACAACATAATAATAATAAAAAAAGATTCCACAAAGGGTTCTACAACATTTTCCAGGTATTGGAGCCAAGGAAAGGGATTTCAGCTTCTGCATATCATTTCCTCCTGGACTTCTCAGTGTGCTCTCTGTGGGGCACCGATCTGACTTTAATGCAAAATCAATGCAAGGAAAGTAGCAATCAGGGACAACCAAGCAGCTGCTCAGCTGCTGAAGAGTTGAAAAAAACCAAACAATCTGCAGTTTAGCTTCTTGGTTTTCTGGCTTCACCCCTGGTGTGTTTTTCTCTCCAAACTTTTATCCTCCTTGTCCCCTTCGGCACTTGAAGTATTTGACACCCTGACTCACAGCTATCTCACCTGCCATCTTTCCAGTCTCTGCTGCCCTCCACCTATGAAGTACATTTCCCAACTGATTTCTTCTTCACTGACTTTCCTTTCCTCAATTCCCCATGTGGGATTGACAGTCAAGCTGTGGCTTTCATGAACTTGCAGCTCCTATGGACTCTGGACCCAAAAACGATTGCCTTTCACCAGATCACTTACATAACATCCTTCATCGGACAGAACCTCAAAAGCAAAAGAAGAAAATTGATCTTTCGCACTCACCTTTCTTAGTGGCTTCAAAGCTATCATGGAAGTGTATCCTCTGGATATCATAGGTTAACGTTGTGTTGGGTAATAAAGTTCTATTCCTGTTGATGATGTTGGCTGAGAATCGGAATGCTTGTTCCTCGGCATTCATTACCTGGGCATTTGGGCCATCGGCATATTCAAAGATTCCTCCTGAAAGACAATTACAGACTATTATGGCCACCCTAGAAACTCCAGTCAGGCCTAAACAGAGATTGCAGTTCCAGAAGAAAAGAAAATGTGATAAAGATATATGAACCCTCAAGCCATTAAAATAAAATAAAAAGTTAAATTAAAATATTAAAATCCTAACAAATGAATATTAAATTAGATTAACAGAGTTAGAAGGGACCTTGCAGGAGACTCTACTGTCAGGATTCCAGCAAGCGCCCTAATTAAATCATGATTCTCGAGCCAAACTTGAAAAAACTTCAAAGGATTCATTAGAGACAACATACTAGCACTGCCCTATATGAAGCCAACTCTGGCATACATAATTTACAGTCACCTGTGACCCTGTTTCCCCCCCTCCCCCCTGGGTGTCTCATAAACCAGATTCTCCAATTGAGCATGTTCATAGGCAGGGTGTCATCATTCATGTTCACCAATTACATATATTCATGGGCAAAAGCTCTGGTATTTTAGTTACAATCTTTTGAAGATAAGAGTTGGAATGTACTTTTGCTTTCAAACTTCTGCACTGTTCTTCCTGATCCCCCCCCCTTTTTTTATGACAACTACTAAAACAGACATAGGAATGTTTTATGAGTTGTCACCTACACCATTTCTGACAAATGGCAGTCCAATCTCTTCTTGAAAGCCTCCAGTGATGAAGCTCCCACAAATATCTTTAAAAGAATAAAAACAAAATCAATGGGGAGGGAGAGAACGGGATGTGGGGGTGGGTGGAATTGCCTCTTCATTCAACCATCTTTAAGGTGATATTTCCCCAAGGGGGCCACAAGACATCTGGCAGAGCCGGGTCTTCAGGTTCCTGCAGAAGAGTGGGACCCAATCTCACCTCACAAGGCAAAGGGCAAGAGTCTGGACCCAACCAGCTGGAATTCCTTGACCAACATGGCCCGCCACATGCCTTCTCAGCTGGGGTGGCTGAAGTGGATCAGTCTCAGAGGGTAGCCTGGATCCACACCATGAAGATCTTTGAACCCTGAACTGCACTCAGAAGCAGAGCAGCAGATGATGCAAACTCGTGGAGCAGTGGTGTAACATGGGTCACCCTAGGGAGTGCAAGAACTGCCCTTGCCTCCACAATCTGTATCAGCTGAAGCTTCCAAATGCTTTCCAAGGGTAGCCCGATGTAGAACGCATTGCAGCACAGGAAATATGTCTTGGATAGGCAGATACAAACATAGTTGTTGATTGTCCTGGGTTTGTGCCTATGTAGTGGTGTGTTGGAATGACCTGGAGAAATAAGGGGAGGATATGCTGCTAAAGGAATGACCATTTAAAAGGAGGGAGCCCATAAGTGAACAACAGGCAGAGAAAGAAACTTAGAAAGGACCTTCCCAAAGTTATCAGAAAGTAAAAAGCAACAGCGAGAGATTTGTAATTTCAGACTTGCAAGATTCCGTTAATATAGCCATACAATAAACTAGGATTAGCTCATCTGGTCATGTTTCCTGCCTGGTCTACTTGGGAGGCTGACAACCTACTGTGGGATAGTTTCTTTTCATCTACCCTATATTTAGTTCAATATCGCGGAATGGACAACTTTTTGCTTTGCTCTCTATTCTTGGAGAGAAATTCCCTATTTCTAACTAACATTCCTTTACTATAGATACTAATCATCTAAACAGAATTAAAAGACCTCCTTTAGAATCAACTGCTGTGCTGGAATTGTAGACCTCAATTCAACCTCTGGATTTTCTGGAGCTCTAGAAGGTTTTTCAGTTACATTCCTAAAAGAGTGTCTGAAATTTCAAGGGGTGTGGATGGGTTGAGAGTTTTCTAGCTCTTTGGTTTGTTTGAGAAATTAAGGGAAGGAAAGCAGATTATTATCATTTACTTCCTTAATTCTCAGTCCTCTCCCCAGATGGCTCAGCAAGAACTGCCATCAATTAACTATTTTGCTGCTAATTTTCAGTGGCACATTCTTGTGTGAGTTGCCCACAACACCTAGTGAAACACCTGGAAATCACAGACAAGGCAAATGAGTTCAATGCCCCACCCCAGTGCAGCATCCCACTCAATGTCAGACTAGCCTCTGTATGAACATATCCACTGAAGGGGAAACTGCTATATTGGTTATCATCAAATACAGACCAGGAATTCTTTTTTTAAAATGGTTTTTTAGATTTTTATTTTTAAATATACATCAATATCAATACATAAACAGTGTGGTTCCTGGGTATAATTCATTTTGATACAAACATCAATAATGATCATCATAATAGTTGTTATATTACCGTGTTTCTCACAAAATAAGGCAGGGCCTTATTTTTTTTTGAGCCCCGAAAAAACGGCTAGGCCGTCTTTTTCGGGGGTGAATTAATTTCTCTCCCCTCCCCACATCAGCGGGTGGGCGGCAGCGGTGTTCCCGCTGGCACGACAACAGCAGCAGCGCCGGTGGGAATGTGGAAGCGTTTCTGCCGCTGCTCGGGTTGTGCGGAAGAGGAGGCTTCCGCACACACCTGAGCAGTGGAAGCGTTCCTGCTGCTGCTCGAGTGTGTGCGGAAGAGGAGGCTTCCACACACACCCAAGCAGTGGAAGCGTTCCTGCCACTGTTCGAGTGTGTGAGCGTTCCTGCTGCTGCTCAGGTGTGTGCGGAGCTTCTGCACACACCCGAGCGGCAGCAGAAACGCTTCCACGTTTCCACTGGCACGACAACAGCAGCGACGTCAGCGGAAACGTGGAAGCGTTTCTGCCGCCGCTCAGGTGTGTGCAGTTCTGCACACACCCGAGCGGCGGCAGAAACCCTTTCCATGCCAGCGGAAACGTGAAAAGCATTTTTGCCGTTGCTCGGGTGTGTGCGGAGCTTCCACATGCACCCGAGCGGCGGCAGAAACTCTTTCCACATTTCCGCCGGCATGGAAAGTGTTTCTCATTTCCCCATCTCAACATGGCAGAAAAAGTGGGCTACAGTTTAAATACAAGGGTTTTAATTTTTTAACAGCATTTATTTTAGACTGAATTAGTTTGTGGTAGAAGTTGCTGATAGAAAAGAAACAAAAACATACCTTTCTAATTGCCTCTTCCTCCCTTTCGTGTGAGCTTGAGATGCACAAACAAGAATAGTCTTAGAATTATTGAGCATCATTAATTGGTGCCAATGGTGGTATTCAAAAAAATTTACTACCGGTTCTGTGGGCGTGGCTTGGTGGGCATGGCAGGGGAAGGATACTGCAAAATCTCCAGTCAGAGGTGGGATTGGCTGGTTCTCCGGACTACTCAAAATTTCCACTACCAGTTCTGCAGAACTGGTCAGAACCTGCTGAATACCACCTCTGATTGGTGCCAAAGTTTCTGTGTTTCAACGGTACTGCTCTCCTGCAACTTCCCTTGTGCCTAGTACAGTGAAAGTTGTCTTAATTGTCTTGCTCTGACTTCTGAAAGCAGAAATTGCCCTGAATCCATTTCCATCTTACTAGACAATCCTTTCAGAGATTGTTCCTTAATTAAACAGAGGGGAAAAATGAGCACTAGTGGGCAAAGAAAGTGCAATGGGGAGCAACTTCTAATTTCCTGCTAGTTTCCTTATTGACTACTGAGGAGCTGTCAAGGTTTGTTGGAAGTGAGGATTGTATGATCACAGCTGACTGTGGCAGCATTGCAACAGCAGTGAAGCATCGGCAGTAACATGGAAACACTGAAGCACCTACAACTTCCCACATTTTATTTTATATGAGTCATGGGTGATGGCATTCTGTAAATTAAACCATTTAAGTTACCTTGGTTCAATAATTGCTGCCCTATGCCTTTCAATTTCACACAATTAAAGATTACAAACAGATAGGAGAAGTTTAGAAGTATATAGTGTAAAATCTTTTCTTTGGTTCAAAAATAGAATTGCTCTGGATGTTCAAAAGAACACTTAAATCTCAAAACTTTCCATCTAAGCATTTTCAATAGCTTTCCTAGAAGAAATTGCTTGCATCTTTTCTGATAAACAAGCTTTATTAAAAAGGCATTTGTGAACTGCAGCCACCTCATCAGATACACTGAATGGCTAAACTGATCTGGATTTAAATTGGGAGGCTGAAGAAAAGGAGGAGAAGGCAGAGAAAGACAGGTTGCTTATGCAAATACTGGTTACTTGTGGGACAGATTACAAGTATCTCATCAATTAACAATTATAATGGGTTAATAACACATTATGCTTGTTGCAACCTTCAGAGATTACTGGAAACCTTTTAATGTATGTGAGTAACAGTCTCTCACTCAATTTTTTTTGTACATCCTAGTCAATGCTGATTCTGGCAATTGCCAGGACAAGTCCCCACAGTTTTCTTAGCAGATTTTTTTCAAGAGGTTTGACCCATGCCTCCTTCGCAGAGCTGAAAGGGAAGGACTGGCCTAAAGCCACCCAACTGACTTTGTGCCTAAGGTGGGACTAGAACTCACAGTCTCTCAGTTGCTGGTCTGGAGCCTTAACCCAACACTGAACTAAGTACTGATTTCAAATTTCCGTTCATTAAATCTTTTGCACAAAGTCTTCCTGGTTGTCCTACACAGAGGTACCCTGTTTATCCCAGCAAGACTTTCATGGATGCTGCCGACATGTCCATCACTGCTATATTTCTAGATCAGTGTTTTTTTAAGAATCAAGGCCTGCATGCAATCCACTGACATCTCCTTCTCCCTGTTCTGACCAATGCTCATTGAGACACTAACAAACACACGTTAGTCCCAAAACCCTTTTTTCTTTATTTCAACTGCTGTGGATTTTAGTCATTCACAGCCTCTAATGAGTCTCAAACAGTTTGTAAATAGTCCCATGGAAGTCTGCCAAAGTCCTTCAGGATAAGTCTGATAAACACGCACCTTTATCTTTCTTGAAATGCTGCCAACAACTAAATTTCCAATTAGTTATACGAGGCCAAATGGAGCACAAAGTGAACACAGCCTCAGGTTTCAAATCGACCAGTACAAACAAAGTTGCTTCCTGCAAAGGTTCCTGTTTCTTTGATCCTCCTTTATGTCTTATGGAAGTCAATCACCTCCAAGCCTTACCCCCAAGTTGCTCCTTTTGTCTTAACTGTTCTTGCCTTCTGGCAGCTCTGCGCATGCACACACTGGCAACAGGCTCCCCATGTTTCTCTGCCTCTCTGCTGCCAGATTCTGAAGGCTCTGGAATCAGCATGTAACTCCCACATGGCCCTGGCCCCATCTCTGTATCAGACGCAGGACCCTCATCGGAGTCCTTCCCAGACTCCCAGACTGACCCATGTTCCTCCTCACTATCCAACACTGCTGCCATCTCTGCAGGCTGCTGACAGACCACAACACTTACATACACTTATAGTAACTATATACACAACACTTCACAATTATTAGCTCCGTGGGACCACAGCAGGAGCATCCATGTTCCTGTTTATGAACCAAGAGAAATTTTGTTTCTGTTGTACCACTGATCCTAGTAATATCATGTCACAAAATTAACCTGAAATTCAATTTCAAAGATGGTTAGAATTTTTAAAAAAGGGCAACAAGGCCTCTGCTAGAGCCACCCTTGAAATTTTCCATTCAGTATCAATCTCTGCCAAAGCTTCCATTTGCTAAAATACACAACGAGACAAAGAAGTATGGAGTCCTTGATGCTCTCTGACCTTGGCTTTTTCCTTGCAGACATTTTTGCTTTTATTTTATATTCTAGTGGCTTGCTCTGTGTTGGTGGGAGTGATGGTTCCTTGATTGGGGTAAAAAAGAAAACAGAAAGATCAAAATACCTCCTCATCAGCAATCAACACCCAGATGAGCAGAGATTAGCACCAAGATTAACATTAGACCAACAATCAAGAAGCAAACAATACCACAATCAAGGAACTGACAAAGAAGCTAATACTGAACAACAGCCCAATCAAGGAGTCACCAAAACCACTTCCACCAACACTGAAGGGCAAGTCACTAGCATATAAAATGAGAGTAAACCCCACTCCCTACCAGCACTGATGATATTCCTAACTGGGTAATGAAATGTTTGCAATAAAACCACCAAATTCAGAGAGGATAGAACACCTCACAGTTCAACCCTGAGCTACAAATATGCTCTTCTATTGAGAGTAAGAAGTAATTTGCTTTCAATGAGGTCAACTGATAATTGGCAATGGGTTGAAGCTGGCAAATGTAGGAAACCCCCCCTCCCCCAATGAAATACTTTGGGGAATATTAAAAGAGGCAGACTATTATATTTCCCCAAAGGAGAAATGGAGAAACATGTTCTGAAAGACAGAAACAGCCCCAATCTTCCTGCATAGTAAAACAGCCTCCAGCAGATGCATGAAGTCTTTAGATGGGTATTTTGTACCTATTAAAAAAGACTGGCCTATCTATTCACCAACTAAGTGTCTTCAGCCACAGCTCCCCCAGGCTAAAGTTGATGGATTTAAGAATTTACATCCTTTACCCAAATTCTAAGAACAGGACATGACCTCTAGGACATAATAGGATTACCCACCGCCATTAGAATAGCAAAAGGCAAAAGGCTCACTACATTGCACAACCACCTAGAGCCCTATAAAAATCCATTCATTCCTAAGCCAAGGGGTCAGCCATCCCAGAAATATGCTTATGTCAATGAAGTTTATTTGGGATCCAAATAAACCTTCTTTCCTTGCAGCCAGTCAGCCTCCATTTTATTTCCCAGTGCCTTTCTTTCAGCTTGGAACCAGACTGGATTTTTCTTCTAACAATTGGCACATCAGATGGGATTCCAAGCTAACCTGATCAATGGACCTGGCCCGGGTAAGCATCCACCTTGCTGGCAGCAGGGTCCTTGTGTCTATGGGTGGGCTCCCCGGATTTGCCATTTGGAGCAAGGGCAGTAAAGGGAGTTTTGAATCTTGAGCTCAACAGACTGCTTGGAAAGAAGGTGAGTATCTCTAAATTTTAACTTTAAAGCCCAAGAGAGAGCGGGAAATGTATGTATGCCAGTGTGTGAGAATGAGAGGACCCTTCTCCCAATCACAGCTGGATCCTGCTCCCTCTGTGACTTTCCTAGCTGCAAACAGATCTTTTCAACTAGCAGGCCAGTGGTGGTATTCTACCGGTTCTGCCTGGTTCTGCCGAGCCGGTAACAGCGATGAGCAACTGAGACTGAACCAGTTCTCTCCGATGCTCTGCCATTGGGCCCACCCACCTGCCTGGGCTCCCATACTCACCTTCATCCTCTGAATTTGAAGCACAGCTGCTTTGTGCGGCACAGAAGAGTGCTGCATGGCAGCTGCTGAAGCGACCAGGATCATGCAGCCTTAGAACACCTCTGCGCCTGCACAAATACCTCTGCACCTGCACTAAGTGCGCATTTGGCATGCACGTGCATGCAAAGTGTGTGCACACCAAGCCACACCCACTGAACTGGTGGTAAAAATATTTGAATCCTACCATTGTAACAGACCTTAGAAAGCAAGGGGGTTTGGCCAGAGCACAGGATCTTCTGCAGGGAGAAGGGGAGCTGTGTGAAAATGGAATGGAAAAGTAAGGGAGACAGTCAAACCTGGGCAACCAGCTGGAAAGCCACTGATCAAAGCCCTGCCCAAGGAAGTGTTCTTACCACTGCTAAGTAGAGCAGGGGTCCTTCCAGATTCTCCTGGGTCTAGGACAGGGGTCTGCAAACTTAAAACACTCGAAACACTCGTTTCCCACAGAAAAAAAGCAGCAGGAGCCACAAAATCTGGGTGGGCATGGCCAACTCAACGTCACTCCCACCAGTCACATGACCTTTGGTGGGTTTCAAAAAGTTTTCCTACCATTTCGGCGTGAACACACGCTTTGCGCATGCGCAGCATTTGCAACTCACCTTTTGCTGCAAACCCTGTGTGTAAAACAGCTGACCCGTGGCAATCAGCTGTGCCGTGTGAAGCAGCTAAGGTTGAAAAGCAGGAAATAAAGGTCAGTATAGAGCCGGGGCAGATGGGAATCCAGCAATTGATTGTCAGAGCAAACCGGTTCGTTCACAGATTATCATCAGAGCTACCAGTTCGGCTGAGCTGGGCCGAACCTGTAGAATACCACCACTGCACATGAATTCCCCCAACCCCACCTACCTGGGTTTCATGGCTTCTGGTGTTTTCCTCCCCTCTCTCCCTCCCTCCCTCCCATTTCTGGTTTTCTCTTTTTTTTCCTCCCTTTCTTTCTTTCTTTCTTTCTTTCTTTCTTTCTTTCTTTCTTTCTTTCTTTCTTTCTTTCTTTCTTTCTTTCTTTCTTCCTTCCTTCCTTCCTTCCTTCCTTCTTCCTTTCTTTCCTTTTTTTCCTCTCCTTCCTTTCTTTCCTTTCCTTCTTTCTTTTTTTTCTTTCTCATTAAATAAGATAGCAAATCCAAAATAAACTTATTAATTGTGGGAAATTGCTTCTCCGTAATCTTTGATAGAAGCTGGTGAGATTGTGCTAACAGCAGTAGCACATATATTTTGATTTCTTTTGAGTTTGACAATATAATACATTATCCAAAATTATAAATGATCTTATTTTCAGATGCATTTTTGCCATCTCTCTTATTTCTTTTAAAAAACAGACTTGCTTCCAATTTGTGCCTTCTTGGCAAGATTTCTTGCCATTGGTTTCGTCATAGGTCTGAGAGAGTTCCTTTCTAGGCTTAAATCTATTTTCTCCATGTATTCAGTGGTAAAAGGAGCATAAACTCTCCCAGAAAATGTTTTATTTTATATTCTTTTCACTTGAGAATTATAATCTTCCCAAAGAACCTTGAGGATAAAGGGAAAGGATAAGGGAGTGGACATTCATATTCATGTTTCTATTTGATGTGGTAATAGCTGAGTCACTTTGGAATTAACCTCAGCCCAGGGGTCTGCAAGCTTAAACACTCAAAGAGCCATTTAGACCTGTTTCCCACAAAAAAGAAAACACTGGTCACGGCCAACTCAATGTCACTCCCAATGTATGACACATACCCCAGACACACCTACTCAGGTTTTGTGGCTCCCGGTGTTTTCTGTGGGAAAATGGGTCTCTCTCTCTCTCCTCCCTCGCTCCCTTTCATTTCTGTTTTTCTCTCTTTTTCCTCTCCCTCTTCTCTTTCTTTGCTTCCTTCCTTCCTTCCTTTCTCTCCCCTTCTCTCTGTCATTCGTTTCCCTTTCTTTTTCCTCTCTCTCCATCATTTTCTCATTTCTCTCTTTTTCTCCCCTTTTCTCTCTCTCATTTCTCTCTCTCTCCCTCTCATTTGATTTTCTCTTTTTCCTCTCCCTCTTTCTTTCTTTCTCTCCCCCTTCTCTCTCTCTCATTTGTTTCCTCTTTTCCCTCTCTCATTCTCTCACTCCAGCTCTCTCTCATTTCTCTCTCCCTCTTCCTCCTTTGTTTCTCTCTTTCCTCTCTCTCATTCTCTCCATCCATCATTTTCTAATTTCTCTCTCTTTCTCCTTTTCTCTCTCATCTCTCTCTCATGCACGTGCGTGCTCGTATGTACAAGCAACATGCCCTCCTCAGCCAGGATCACAATGGCGGCAGTGATGATGGCGACTCCTCCTCTCGCTGCCATCACTGTGCACTTAGGTGTGTAGCTGGCCACCCTGAGCAGGAGAGCTGGAGCTCTTCCTTCCCTGCATCCAGTGGGGGCAGCAGCTGCTCCTCCCCATTCTCCTCCTTCCTGAGCCAACACTAAGAGGACCTTGGCTGGTACTGAGCATTCGCGAAGAACACGGAATTGCAAAAAGCAGCTGGTCTTGGGCAGTCCAGAGAAAGTGCTAGGGGCACTTCAGCCGCGCAACTCACGCCTTCTTGGGGCAGAGAACAAGTTGCGTGATTGGGTCAAGCCAGTGCCTTGGGGCAAGAGCAGGTTGTGCACCTGGTTTGGCAGGGAGTCATAGGAGAGGGATCAAAGAGCCACTTGCAGCTCTGAAGCCATGGGTTGCCAACTCCTGGTCTAGGACCACTAATCCTAGGACCACTATATTGCAACAGAAATGCATAAAACCAAAGACGAAAACCTCCTAGAATGCATATGGGTCAATATAAACGAAAAAAGAATGATATGGCCATAGTTATAAAACTATATGCCACCTAATCAAGCAGAAAAAATAGATTCCTTTTTGCTAACCAACTAACAAATATATGTAGGAAACACACTATAGTAGTAATGGGGGACTTCAATTACCCTGATATCAATTGGAAGACGAATTCTGCACTAAGTGAAAAATCAAACAGGTTCCTAACCAACCTAGCTGACAACTTTGTTGTCCGAAAGGTAGAGGAGGAAACTAGAGGGACAGCCATACTGGACTTAAGTCTTATGAATAGAGAAGATGTGATAGAGAAGAGTTGAAACAGCAGGAACCTTGGTGAGAGTGACCATGTCATACTAGAATTCAACATAACACAAATACAAACAATAGAACATAATGACACCAGACTCTTGGATTTTAAAAGAGCTGATTTTAATAAACTCAGAGAGACCTTGGGAAAGGTTCCTTGAATGAAAATCCTAAAAGGGAAAAATAACTCAAAAATCTTGGGAAACTCTGAAAAATATGATCATAAAAGCCCAGAGTAGCAGAATACCACTGAGAACATATGAAGAATGGTTACAGAAACTGGGCTTGGCTAGTCTAGCGAAGAGAAGGACCAGGGGAGACATGATAGCAATGTTCCAATATTTGAGTGGCTGCCACAGAGAGGAGTGGGTCAAGCTATTTTCCAAGGCACCCAAAGGCCAAACAAGGAATAATGGATGGAAACTGATCAAGGAGAGATTCAACCTAGAAATAAGGAGAAATTTTCTGACAGTGAGAACAATCAACCCATGGAACAGAAGTTGCCTTCGGAAGTTGTGGGAGCTTCATCACTGGAAACTTTCAAGAAGAGGCTGGATTGCCATCTGTCAGAAATGATCTCCTGCTTGGGCAGGGGGGTTGGACTACACAACCTAAAAGGTCCCTTCCAACTCTGTTAATCTGTAATCTGAAAACTGCAAAGTGGGAAAAGGCCATAGAAGGAGGTGTTCATACTACTGACAAGGGGAGCAGAGGTCCTCCCACACCCCTTTTTGGTCTGAAAACTGGAACCATGTCTTCCCTAGGAAGGAGGTGCCCTTACTCTGATAGGAAACCAGAGTTTTCCTAGCACCCCCCCCCCTTTTTGGGGGGTGTGAAAACTGTTAGGTGGGTGTTGGAAACTTGTTAGGAGAGTTAATCACCAAAGGACCCAGCAAAGCCAATTGAATCCCTACATCGGAAATAGGGAGACATGGGAAGCTCTAGCTCAAGGGTCAGGTTAGGATCCCCTCTAGGAGACTTGCTGGATGCCTGGGATGAGAAGCTGCTGCCTGTCCTGGCTTGTATGACAAAGAGATGGGCAAGGAAGTTGTGCAAAAAATTGGCTTTGCTCAGGGACAAAGCTGGAAAACTTTGAAAAATTTGGCTAAATAAAGGCGCTTACAATATAATATAATAACATTGATTTCTCTCTCTCTCCCTTTGAGCAATTAATATGTCAGTTAAAGTTAACTGAGATTTATGGTGAGAATGATTAGGGTGTAAAACTGAGAGTTCTGTTTTCTTTTTCTTTTCTCTTTCTCTTTCCCTTGTCTTTTATGTGTTTTGTTTTTAGTGAAAGTCTTCATATGCCCTCAAGGTAATTGTAATTGTTAAATGTCTCTAATCCCCAGAGACAAGAATTCTAAATTCTGTTAGAAAATAGTGTTAAAATAAGCAATGAAAAGAAAAATTCTCTAAATGTGAGTTCCACCAAGAAAAAAAATGATTATTTGGGGTATCGCATCTCATACTAGGGCATAGAAATGGACCCTCAAAAAGTACAGGCTGTAATTGATCGGGCACCACCTTGCATGCATAAGCAGTTACAAAGCTTCCTGGGATTCACCAATTTGGAGGCCCTCCATCCATTCGAAGCAGAGAACTGGGTTTTGATCCGGTCATCCATCCATTCATTTCTACCAGAAAGTTACCATTGGAACCAGAGTGGAACAGATGTGTTCTGACCCAGGTTTCATCAAACGTACTGAAACTCAAGCTTGTTGGAAAAGCAAAACCTATTTTAATGCAACGCTGGGAATTATTTTCATTTCCAGCCAGTATACACAGTTTCCTAAGATAAGCCCACACTTGTCAGTTCTGGGGAATGCTGCCAAAAACAAAAGACTCTTAAAGTAATTATAGCAGAACCCATCCGAAGTATCAGAAAAAACTGACCAGAGTACAGAGCTTCAAGAAGGACTCAGAATCTAATTGATCTGCTTTGCTTCCTGCAAAGCGTTCATCATTGAGGTCTGACTTTTATCCCTTATGGGAGGGGCAATCAACTCCCAGGCCTTATTCCCGAGTTGCCCCTTCTACTTCATCTGCTCTCTCCTTCTTGGAGCCTTGCATACTCACACACTGGGAACAGGCTCCCCTGGATCCTCTGCCTTGCTGCTGCCAGACTCCAAAGGCTCTGAAGGCAGCACCCCACTCCCAGATGGTCCTGGCCCCATCCCTGCATCAGATGCAGGACCCTCATGTAAGTCCTCTCCAGACTCCCTGATTGGTTCCCTTTTGTCCTCACTGTCCGATACCTCTGCTGGCTGCACCGGTTGCCGGCAAACCACAAGATCTTCCCAGATCCTATGGATCACCCAGATGCCTGTGACAGTTGCAGAGGAAAAGGATTTCTGGATCCATTGACCCAAATGTAAAGCCAGCTATAACCAACATAGTACCAAGCCAAGCCCAACACCAGCCATCAGACTTATAAGAGAGAAGCCTAAGATGGACAAGTTTAGACTAAAGAATCTCTTTGAAGCCTCGGAAGACAACTGGAAAGATTATTGGAGGGTGGGAATGGATGGAAATTCATTGTAAGATTTTCTTTCTTTGCTTCATTTATCTTATATTTAATTAAATGGACTCATGGAGGGATAGCATTTGGGAATGGTTGGCACAGCAAGTCCTCAGACTTCTGTCTGGTGGGAGGGAAATTTGTCAAGGATGTTTGTACTGTCTGTCTTGTAGGAGTAGCTGCACACCCACACCATTCAAATCCACACTGAGGCCACTCTTCACCCACCTCAACATCAAATGTCCCCTAGGCTGGTTCTTGCTCTGTGGCACTAAGGCCTATGCATGCATACCTTCCTGCCAATTCCATGGGGGCATGCCCCCTCAGGCAATTAACAATCCATAGGCCCTCACTGAAGAGGTAGCAGAAAAGAGAACTCCAAACCCCAAGCTCAATATGACTCACAAATGATGCTGCCCAGTAAGGCAGGATATGTTGCATGGGTGGCCTCATTAGTAGGGCTTATTGTGTGCAATTGCAGAAATATTAATAGCCTGGTTTGCACAGTGGCTAACCTCAGTTTGACATCACAAACCCTGGGTGCACTAAACTAAGAGCTAAGGCAGGTTCAGAAAGCAACCCTTGGAAATGGGCAGCCTCTGATTATTTACTAAGGTACAATAATGGCTGCAAAGGACATGTGCTTACTTCAAACCTGACTGAAAGCTCACAGAAAGTGATATCAAACATCTAAAAAGAATCAGCACAGAATATTGAATACTATCAATTTCTTCTCTACTTTTGCCCTATCTGTTGACTTTCATGGGTTGAAAGTTCTCCTTTTGGGAGCCACTGAAGGGATACTTTTCTGCTGCCTATATCAATGCATTAACAATCTGATCAATTCTTAATCTTGTGCCAATAAAAGTGTGTGTGTCACGCACACTTATTATGTGTCGGGGAAATGGTGATTTAATGTTGTAATGATGCAATGATAGCAATGAGTCAGCAGAGTCATTTGACTGCTACCACTTTAAGAGTCTGTAATATGTGAGACCCTGTGAGGGCATCTCTCTCTCTCTCCATGTGTAGCTGATTATTGATTGCTGTTTGTTCAAGGCCTGTATCAAAGTACTTATATGTATATATGCTTTTGTAGGTATAAAACCACTATACAATATGTAACTATAAACCTGTGTGCTGCATTTGTTCCTGGGTTGTCTCACCTAGTCACACTGTGTGCACTCTGACATTATGACACAAAGGGGGAATTGTAAGAATCCTCCCCCAGAGAATTAAATATTTTGGGGAATATTAAAAAAGGCAAAGTATTGCATTTCCCCAAAGGAGAAATGGAAGAACATGTTCTTAAAGGCAGAAAGCAGCCCCAGTCTTCTTGCATAGTAAAACAGCCTCCAGTAGATTCATGAAATTTTTAGAGATGGATATTTTGTACCTATTAAGAAAGACTGGCCCATCTATTCATAAAGTGCCTTAGCCACAGTTCCCCCAGGGTGAAATTGATAGAATTAAGAACAGTGGATTCAATTCTAAGAACAGTGTCAGAGTATATCCATTAACTGGCAGAAACATGGTTAATAAAGTAAGCATGGCAACAGAGTAGCCAATGGGAGCTGACAGCCTGGGTGTGATTTGGCTCTGTGTGCATTGCTGAGAATTGAAAATGAAACAATCTTGCTTGCTTGTTGAAACTGATATCTGCTCTGAGTTGCTGCTGCTTGTGTTTTTGCTTATATTACGTTGAAAGAATCTACAAATGGTATTGTAAACTTTACTCATATTAATATGTTTATAAAGAAGTTATGATCCTGCTAAATCAGTCTGTGTGATTTCTGGATTTGAATTTCTGCTGCAAACTAACAAACAGGACTTGACCTCTAGGACATAATAGAATTAACCTACCACTATTAGAATAGCAAAAGGCACAAATCTCACTACATTGCACAATCCCCTCGACCTAGAACATCTCAGAGCCCTATAAAAATCCATTCATTCCTAAGCCAAGGGGTCAGCCATCCCAGAAATATGCTTGTGTCAATGAAGTTTCTGGAATCCAAATAAACCTTTTTTCCTTGAAGCCAATTAGCCTCCATTTATTTATTTATTTAGTCAAACAATTATTAGATAACAGGTATCAGTATAAACATGGCTATAAATACATGGAATGGATACAGACCTCTTAGGAAAGGGGTGGGGTCACTAGTAGATAGTCTAATGTTGAAGATTTTGGGGAAGTTTGGGGAAGAAACCACAGAGTCAGGTAGAGTATTCCAGACATTGACCACTCTGTTGCTGAAGTCGTATTTCCTGCAATCAAGTTTGGTGCGGTTTATCTTTAGTTTATATCTATTTTGTGCTCTTGTATTGTTTTGGTTAAAGCTGAAGTATTCCTTGATAGGTAGGACATTGCAATATATAATTTTATGTACTATACTTAGATCGAATTGAAGGCGGCGTAGTTCTATGTTGTCTAGGTCTAAAATTTCAAGTCTGGTGGCATAAGGTATTCTGCTATGAGTAGAGGAGTGGAGGACTCTTCTCGTAAAATATTTCTGGACTTTCTCAATTGTATTAATATCAGATATGTAATGCGGGTTCCAGACTGACGAGCTCTATTCCAGTATTGGTCTAGCAAATATTTTATATGCTCTAATTAGTAGAGTGATATTACTGGATAAAAAGCTACGCAGAATTAGGTTAACAACTCTTAATGCCTTTTTGGCTGTGTAGTTACAGTGGGCTCTAACGCTTAGATCATTTGAGATGAATACTCCAAGGTCCTTGACAAAGTTTGTGCCATCAACAAGGTCTTGACTATTCAGCTTGTATTTTATTTTTTGATCTTTTTGTCAATATGTAAGACAGAGCATTTACTTGTTGAGATCTGAAGTTGCCATTTGTTTGACCATTCTGATACATAGTCGAGGTCTTCTTGAAGGGTAGCAGCATTGTCAGTGGTGTTCCTTGGGGGACACCACTGTTGACAGGTACAGGATTTGATAGGATGCTCCCAATTTTGACCATTTCTTGCCTGTTTGACAGGAATGCTTCTATCCAGTTAAGCAGGTATCCAGAGATACCATAAGACCTTAGTTTTAGGAGTAGTTTTTCGTGTACCACTGAATCAAAGGCTTTACAGAAGTTTATGTAAATTGTGTCAATTGCTTTGCCCTGATCAAGTTGTGTAGTCCATATGTTTTTATTATATTTAAATATATTTTAAATATATTATTATATATTTCCAGTGCCTCTCTCCCGGCTTGAAACCAGAGTGGATTTTTCTTCCAACACAAATCAGGAATGGATGATGTTTAGGCCAGACAGTTGTACTGTATAAATGTGGAACCAGGGACTGCAACATGCAAACTGGGACAAGACTCCACTGACTCCAAAGGCAGGAAAAAGGGCCTAGGATTGAAATGCTGCAAGTGAGGCACAGAAAGGCTGGACTTCCTCTTCTGCAGGAGACACTAGCTTATAGTTCTTATTTGACTGCAGTAAAGAAACTAAATTAGATGCATCATGTCTATGAACTGCTATCCCTAAATATCAGGTTGCATTTCTGGAAAGTCCATGTTATTGCCATGGCCAGGGAAGTCTGCCCAATACTAGTTGTAAAAAATTAAGACCTCGAGCAATAAATGGGGTTATAATTTGAATAAAGGAGGACATTAAGGCGATAGGAGAGCCGGATACATGATTCTTAAAGACTCAGTGGAAAGAAGGTTCCAGATGAGATTTCATTTTTGTCAGAAGTAACACTGTGGATTAAAATGGTCTTAGATCCCATATCCTCAATGTTGGCTTGTTCTTTTCAAACTCGCCCTAATAATTACACTTTTTAATTCTAGTTCAGATTTAAAAAAACAAGTTTCAGGGTTTTACAGCTCTTCTTGATACAATGACAAATATTTAGAAAAGTGTAATATTTCTCAAAGCCCTGCAATGTAATGCTCGGGCATATTAGCTTACATACACTAAGATATGTCCTTGGTCTTAACAGGATTATTATTAAATATTTGTTTGTATTTGTTATGAGTACTTCTATTTCAGTTGAGCAAGTCAAATTAGTATAAAATCATAATAGATAACACCACACACATCTGAGATAGCTAATTATCACATCCTTAACCCTAAATATCTGCATAAAAGCTTTCTTTAACAGCTTTCTTGATATAAATAGTGAGGTTGCAATATTTGCATCTAATGATTTCACAGGAAGGATACCCCACACACTAAACTCCAAATCCTGATTTATTGCACTCCAAATACCGCAAGGAGGGTGATAACTCTTAACAAATACTCTCTGTTGGCTTACCTTGGTCAGTCAGAGTCTTCCGGAAACAAGCACAGGTACTAAGCTATGTAGGACTTCATAGTTATGACCACCAATTTAAATTGCACCCAGAAACAAACAAAAAAGACAACCAATGATGCTCTTACAGAAGGAAAGTTATGTGGGAGTAATACAACATTCTTGTTAGTGTCTGGGCTGCCATGTCCGCATCAAGTCTAGTTTCTCAGCAATCTTCAAGGACAGTCTTATGCAGATGGGATTAAAATAGACCAATTGCAAGATGACAAGGATGTGAGTAAATATCCCAAGTGCTTCCTATCCCATAAAAGTCATACTGATACTCACACTCAACTCCAAACAAAATTATACAAAGGCCTTTTTGGTTACAACCTCCGCTTGCTGATTCAGCAGGAGCCACAAGTCCAGAAAGACACCCAGATTACAAAACAATTCCTTTGTGGGTAATTCAACTGTATTTAGAACTAAAAAAACTGAAATCATTTTGGAATCAGTTGGCTATCCACATTATTTTGTTTGGCTTGAGCTTCATCCTCATCCAAACCTTATAGAGTTCAGACTCTGGGTTAAGATTTTCACTCAAATTTGGCCTGGAGTGGGTATTTTGTATAACTGGGGATCATCAGTCTACGGATGATATCATACAAATCATCAGATTAATCCTCCCAGTAGCTTTATATGGATATTAAACAAATGAAAGACAGAGGATCAAGCATCATAAGTAGAGCAGACATCATAAAGTAAAGTACCTGAAGATTTGATGGCTTAATCTCTCTTCTCTCAAACACATCAACTGGAATTGCCCCATCAGGAAGGAGCAGAACCAAAATGATGCTTCCAATCAATGAGTTTCACAGAAGATTCCAAAGAAAACCACAGTGATACTGAAGGGAAATGCGTCTCAGCAGGATAAGGAAGGCAATGTTCCAGCATTTAAGTCCATAACAGGTCATCCATAAGAGCAACCAATAGTTTCCATCTCATGCCTGGATCTCAATTCTGCAACAGATAATCTAATTCTTCCAGTGCTTTTTCTGTAATTGCCACTCTACCTTTTTCTCAATAACCTTCCCCCAAAAGGGAATAAAGACTGGCTGATAGTAAAAGATCTAAAGTTATCACTGTGAGAATGGGATGCAAAGGGCTCTCTTCAGGCTGCCAACATTGTCATGCTTTGTGGCGAAGGTTGTTGAGAGTGTGGTGGCATGACAGCTCCCTCAGCACCTGGATGAAGTGGTATATCTAGATCCTTTCCAATCGGGTTTCAGGCCTGGGCACAGCACGGAGACAGCGTTGGTTGCATTGGTGGATGATCTCTGGAGGGCGCGGGACAGGGGTTGTTCCTCTGTCTTGGTCCTGTTAGATCTCTCAGCGGCTTTTGATACTGTTGACCACAGTATCTTATTGCGGTGGTTGGGGGTGCTGGGAGTGGGAGGCACCGTGTTACGGTGGTTCTCCTCCTTCCTCTCTGACCACTCGCAATTTGTGTTGACAGGGGGGCAGAGATTGACCCCGAGTCCCCTGTTTTGTGGGGTACTTCAGGGGTCTGTGCTCTCGCCCCTGCTGTTCAACATTTACATGAAGCCGCTGGATGAGATCATCCGTGGTTTTGGGGTAGAGTTCCATCAGTATGCTGATGACACTCAGCTATACATTTCTACCCCAGGCTACCCCAACAAAGCAGTTGAAGTGATGACCCGGTGCCTGGAGGCCATGCGGAGTTGGATGGGTCTTAACAGGCTTCAGCTCAACCCGACCAAAACTGAGTGGCTGTGGTTTCCTGCACCCATATACAGCCAGCTTATTCCATCGCTGCCGTGGGGGGAGAAATTTTGACCCCCACGGAGAGGGCGCACAATCTGGGTGTCCTCCTGGATGTACGGCTGTCATTAGAAGACCATATAGTGGCCGTCGCCAGGGGGGCTTTTTGTCAGGTCTGTAGGATCTACCAGTTGCGGCCCTTTCTGGATCGGGGTGCATTGCGCACGGTCACTTCTGCCCTCGTCATCTCCTGCCTAGACTATTGCAATGCTCTCTACATGGGGCTCCCCTTGAAGAGCATCCGGAGGCTTCAGCTGGTGCAGAATGCGGCTGCATGGGTGAACTTGAGGGCTTCTCGGAGCTCCCATGTTACACCGCTCCTGCGCAAGCTGCATTGGCTTCCGGTGGCCTTCCGGGTGCGATTCAAGGTGTTGGTGGTCACCTTTAAAGCGCTGCATGGCTTTGGACGCGGGTACTTACGGGACCGCCTGCTGCCACCATCAGCCTCCCACCAGCCAGTGCACTCCCACAGGGTGAGCCTCCTCAGGGTGCCGCCGGCTGGGCGATGCTGGCTGGCGGCTCCGAGGGTGCGGGCCTTCTGTGCGGGAGCACCCTCCCTCTGGAATGAGCTACGCACGGAGATACGAGCCATCACTGACCTGCGAACCTTCTGGCGCGCACTGAAGACCCACCTTTTCCAGCAGGCCGGTCTGGCCTAGTGTCATTAGAAGGGTTTTAATCTTTTAATTTTTTTATTGGTCTTTTGTATTCTTAACTCAGCCATTAATTTAAGAATTTTTTAATCTATTTTAAATTTTTTATGGATTGTATTGTTTTATTAAGGCTGTTCACTGCCCCGACTCCCTATTTGGGAGAGGGGGCGGTATAAAAGTTTAAATAACAACAACAACAACAACAATAATAATAATAATAATAATAATGCTCCCATGACTGGAACATACAGTTAGAGGGATTTAAATTGCTCAAAAGAAACAGACCTAATGAAAGAGGGTCTGGAGTTGCAATATATGTAAGAGATAGATATTGCTCTTTAGAAATGCAAAATAGAGATGAAAACCTCCTAGAATGCATACGGGCTAATAAAAAAGGAAAAAAGAATGGCACTGCCATAGGTGTATACTACAAGCCACCAAACTGAGCAGAATAGATGAACTTTTTGGTAACCAATTAACAAATGTATGCAAAAAAGACACCATAGTAGTAATAGGGACCTTTAACTATCCTTTTATCAACTGGGAGACAAATTCTGCAGCAATGGAGACATTAAACAAATTCCTGACAAGCCTAGAAAACAATTTTGTCTCTCCAAAAAAGTAGAGAACTAGAGGGTCAGCTATACTGGACCTAATTCTTACTACTAGAGAATAAATGATAGAAGGGGTTGAAATTGTGAGAACTTTGGGGGAGAATGACCATGTCATATTGGAATTCAATGTAATGCAGACACAAACAACAGAACAAAGTCAAATGTGTCTTAGACTTTACGAGAGCTGATTTCCACAAAGTTAGACAGAGCTTGGGAAGAATTCCACGGATGAAAATCTTGCAGATCTTTTAGTCCAACCTCCTTGTAAAGTAGGAGACCCTATACTAAAGAGGAGGAAATCTGGGAGCTGAAGTCCACAAGTGTTAAAGCTGTCAAGTTTGAAGACGCCCTATACCATTCTGGACAAATGGCAGTCTCTTCTTGAAAACATCCAACAACTTCTGAAGGCAAGCCATTCCACTATATAATTGTTCCCACTGTCAAGAAATTTCTCCTAAATTCTAGTTGGATCTCTCTTTGATAAGCCATTACTTCTTGTCCTATCCCCAGGTGCTTTTGACCTCTTTTCTCTGTGACAGTATAAAGGCTTCAAATTTAATTTGGAAATCTGAACAGGAAGGAACATTTTATATGTTTGATTAATATGTAAAAAAAACCCTAAAAATCATGGATTCAAATGTATATAGTGATTCAAAGGATTAAAGATTAATATACAATTGAAACCAGAGAACTTTCTTTGAGGCCTGATAGGCAAACTGCTTGGATAAAGGACATGGAACTCTGTTTTTATACAAGCAAAATTATTGCATGCATAAAGTTGAAAACATTTGGTACCACCTACAATGAAGGAATGTTTGGCAAAGATGAGGGAACTGAGATGCGCAGATTGACTTATTTGATAAAAAAAATGCTGACTGGACACTCTTTATAGCCTTTTTGCATGAAACAGGAAAAATGAACATGCTTTACTTTTAGCTTTTTCTTTGATTTTTTTCTTCTTTTATTTTTCTCACCTCGTATTACTTTTTAATCTTTTTAAACAGACAGGGAGAGGGAGTGGGGGAGGGAGGGAGGGAAAGAGAGAGAGAGAGAGAGCTGAACAATAACCCAAGGAAAATGGAACCACATCAGGATGCAGAATGTACCAGCCAACCCAACAATAAAGCAATTGCTTTCTAAACGGAAACCCTCCAAACAAATTATAGGAAGAGAAATTTAATGGCAAGAACATCAAGTGAATGAACATTTGAAATACATTTTGTAGTGGTGGAGTTAGAAAATGCCATTAAGCTTATGAAATCTGGCAAAACTTCTGGCATGGGTGACATTCAGTCTGAGCTAATCAAGCACCTTGGAATGACTCTTGAAATTCTGCTTCCAAAGACAGGCCAGGGGCTCCACTCTGGAAGAATCCTTCATTGCCACCTTGCTGGGACCAGCTCTAACAGATGCCGATCATGGACAACCACTGAGGCTAGCATTCGAGGTGCCCTTGTGCAGAATTCACCATGACTACTTTCACCACCATCACCATGCTTATTCAAAATATTCTTATCTTTCTTGGAAGGTCTCCCACTCTATAACTCTGATGTGGACCTTTGGATCCTTCTTAAAATTTACAACTGGCACACCTACCTACCTCAAGTAATGTCCTTGCGTGGTGCACTATTTGCACACCGGATTGCAGTGGCCCTGCCCAGTGTGTCATTCTTTCACCCAAAATAATTCAAATTAAAAAAACTAGATCTCAATCAGGAAAGCCACGTGTGGACAAAATGTTGAACTTTACCCAATGTAGTTTTAATCGATGCCAAATCACTAGCACAGGCATTGTGGCCTTTGGACAACATACAATTCTGTTAACCATTGTGTGCTGCTATGGAAAGCTCCCGTTTGAACGAATACAAATGATTGCTCGCCGAAGCATTGCTGAGTTTTACGGCCAACTGATGGTGGATTCAACAGAGAGTTTTTTATCCCCAGGAAATGTGCTGGCATCCCTCTTCTTCTTTGTCAACTAATCCACATAAGCACAAAAAGCTTCATCTGTGGTGATGCTCAAACTACAGGAATTTATTCAGATTAAAAGACACCAAGAGCAGCATTAGAAAAGCTGAACATCTATTATGCTGCCAATCAAGTGAGCCCAAATGCAGTTAAGTCTCAGGACTGCATTGCTCAATCATGATGCAAACCAGAATGAAATGTTAATTGCCGTGGGCCGTGTTTGACACACTAGAAAACCCAGTAGACCTTGGGCTGATCCTGGGCTGTTGCCAAGCCCCCATTGTTTTGCTTACTCCCAAGGAAGCTTGACTGGCCTGGGATGGGCAAGAAGAGGCAATTCTGGCAACATGGCTGGCTCAGGAAGTCTGGGGGTTGAAATCCATAGGTTGTAAAGGTGCCGTAGTTGCCCAGCCTGACACAGAGTCTTATCAAAGGCGGGTAGGGGGGACAAAGGTTGGTTGCCAAAATCTTGGCAACTGAATGTTTTCTTGAGAAGCTCATTTAACTCTAAGTTTGTTAGAATGAAGATCTTTATAATGAGGGTTTGTAACTTCAATCTTGAATATGGAAGGCCAGAGGGAAGGAGAGTCAGGGCCCAGATAGCTTTGCCCAACATCCCAGGCCCAGTTGGCCATTCCATCCCAGATCATGACTTCCAGGAGGTGGGTATTCCTTTCTGCTGGAACTGGCACTGAACATGAGCAGAGACACCAGAAGTGAGGGCTACTACGAAGCCTTCCTGTGCTGGAAACCCAGCTGGACTGAGGGGAGGCCAAATCTACCCAACTAACCCTCAGCGTCCCCTGTCTCAGCAGCTGCAGCTTGACTGTCCTTCATCTCCCTGAAGACACATCTCCTACCATCAGCCACCCACAAAGAAAAATGAAGAGAAGCCCCATTCTAAAAACAACACAAACCCTTCCACCCAAAAATATCCTGACCTTTTTTTAAATGATCCATCTTAAGCAATTTCTAAAATTAATGTCTGAACAATTCTATCCCTACTTTTTAAAATTATACAAAACAAAACCAAGCAAACAAAATAACCATAACAGTTCCCCCCCCCCTCCTCCTCTATTTTCCTTGGGTCATAAACTGTTTTCTTGTCCAGGATTCCCCCCACCCCAAAATAAAAAACCATCACCCCGCCCCCAGGACTTTGCAAGCCTTACATCCAATAGGTAGGAACCTCCACCCCACCCCAGGCTGTGTAAAGGGACTGAAACCCAGCTCTCGCTGAGTAACGAGCAACTCAAAATAATTAATAGATGAATGAAAAACACAAATGCAGCCAGGAACAGATGGATCCCCCAATTCATTAGCAGAAAGCAGATCTTCTGTTTCAGTGTCAGGAGACCTTGTTGGCTTTTGTATTTTAACATTTGCAATTCTCTAGGCGCTTAATTAGATTATATTGATTTGTATTTCTCAGTTTCTTCCTCCAAATGAGCTCAAGGAGCAAAATATAAGATCTGCCTCCTTCTGTTCTCCGAACAATTCTGTAAACTGGATGAGGCTGAGAGCAGGCGGGATCCAAGCTCAGGCTCTGTTCAGCACAGCATTTTTCTAAAGTTATTCCCACCCTGGATATGCAGGGAAATCTCTTTTGACTTTTGGGAGAGCTTGTTCTACACAAGAACAAGACAGAAAGGGAGAGAGAAAGAGAAGAGAGGGAGAGAGAAAGGGAGGGTCATGTCTGCACATGTGTTCTGTTTTATTTGGGATATATATGGAAGAGAAGCCCATTAATTGGCCCTGTCTGCTGATTCATAAATGAAGCCTAAATGTGCTTCAGGCTCTCAATTTTCATCTAATTCCTTAACCTTAACTTTGCAGCTGTACAAACCAGAGATGGGCTTCTTCAGGCTTTCCTGAATGGATGCCAGAGCCAGATCTGCTGCTCCAAAGTACAGATACTCGATTCTGCTCTAGTCCCACCATTTTGTCCCTTTCAAGATTCTAGTGAGGCCTCCCAAAAGAGATGTAAACAAGTCCTAATGTAAAGAAATAGACAGTATTGACTATAACAAAATTATTTTACATCCCCATATTCAGGCAGTTAGTATTTATAAATATTTATGACAAGTGACTTCCAAGATCCCTTCCAACTCTGTTATTTCATGTTCTATGTTCTATTTTTTCCCCAGCTAGATTATACATTTGTGGTACCCAACTGGAAAAGAAATAAAGGAGTGAAAAGACCAATGAACTCCATTTCTATTTTGAAATCCTTCCCAGAATACTAAACTAATCAGAAAAGTGTGCTTTTCCTTTCACTTTTAATCCCACAAGGATGCACCAGACTGAAAGAAGGACTCCACTCTCAATTTACAGCCTCTGGTCCTAGCGCCACTTTGCTCTGCCTGGCTTCCAAAAACAGACAGTTGTCAGAGCTCCGGCATCCACCACCATTCAAATCATGAGTCTCTAGCCACGTCTCTCAGAGTTATTAAAAAAAAAAAGATGTATTAAGAGTGAACATGTCGGTGCTACCTGGGTGCAGCCGACTCTGAGACACACCATTCATTTCACCCTTGACCCTGGTCTTCCCCCACCCCCTGGATGTATATTCTCCAATGGGACACATCCATAGCCAAGAGTCATCAATCATGCTCTCCAGTAATAATCTTGCGCGCCAGAAGCTTCGGTCGCCTAGAAATTATCTAAGGAATGCACTACTTCCCCCACTCCCTTTCTGCTGACAACTCTAAAGACCAGAGAAATTTTTTTGAGTTGACAAGAGACATGTAGCTTGTTCCCTCAACAGGCCTGTCATATCCTCAAGCAATTAAATGGGGTCATGACTCCACTTGTGAGCTTGAAGAGGCAACCCCAGGCAGGGAGAGAGGGAAGGCATGAATAGTCTTCAGAAACCCACATTGCTCTCTCAGGGCAAAAGAGGGGTAGTACATCTGCTCCCACTAGCTAAACATCCTGGCAGTGACAGGTGACAGGTATGGGAGGCTTGGAGACAAGGACATGCTCAGGAAATGCAGTCTTGGTCCCCAATTCCAATTTTGCACTTCGGTTGCCTGAATTCTACCCCAATATCAAGTCAACAAGACCCTGGAGGCATTCAGATGTGTCTGCTAAATGCCAAGTTGGTCAGCCACAGGGTTCCTCTCCTTTGTGATCTGATTGCAGAAAAGAAGGCTGAGTTAGCATGTATTACCAAGACCAGGTTTGGCCCCCCAAAAGAGGGGACCCTTTTGCGAATAGGCCCAACCAAATTTGGGATGTGGCATCAATCATGGACCTGAGGCAGGGATGAGGGAGTGACCATTGTCATAAGGCAGTCCCTTGCAGCTTTCAGGGGTACTGCCCCATGGATTGCTGGATACAAGACCCTATTTATTAAGCTCTAGAGATCTGCTGGGACTGTTGCTAGCCTGAGCTTGTTGACTCCATTTCTATGTTGGCAGTGCAATTTCCCAGGCTTATGGTCCTGGTGGTTTAGTCTGCATTCCTTGAAAGTGGAGTCTGGGGTAGTTCAGGAGTTCATGGCCAGCTTGACAGTCACAGGCCTATTCCAAGTCATCCAGGACCAAAGATAAATCACTGGACTCACACACCTAATCTGGTCTTCTTCTTTTTTTTTTAATCCAAATTTTATTATTTTTTAAACAAACATACACAAACACAACATAAAAACATCAAGCCATCTTCCACTTACGTACAAACAGTGTGTCGGTTGGTTTACAAATTGTTTTGTGCATCCACTTCATAGTCATCACTTACAATTACTTGTATATGTTCTCATATTATCTATCAAATATTCATAAATACATTAATATCATTGTTAATCAATACACCCAATCTGGTCTTCTTGTTCTGGCAGCAACACCATGCTCTGGAAGTGGGAGACGTCTCTGGGGTTCCCTTGTCCTGATCAGATCACCCACTGATAACCAGGGCATTTTCTAGCCCTACTCCCCCCCACTACACACACACACACACTACCCAGTGATGGAATTCAAAAATTTTACTACTGGATCTGTGGGCGTGACTTGGTGGGCATGATGTGGCTTGGTGGGCATGGCTTCGGTGGCGTGGCAAGAGAAGGTTACTGCAAAATCCCCATTCCTTCCCCACCCCATTAACCTGCTCTCCAGCTCCGTTCTCCTGTGCAGGGCAACCAAAGAAGACCCAGACGATCAGCTGGGACTCAATGGGAGGCAGAGAATAGATGGGGCCGGGGCCAGTCAGAGGTGGCATTGGCCGGTTCTCCGAAATACTCAAAATTTAGACTACCAGTTCTCCAGAACTGGTCAGAACCAGCTGAATGCCACCTCTGAAGCTACCACTGCAGAAAGGCAGGGCTCATTCAATTGGTCTGCCCTAGTGACTAACAGATCCTTCCATGTTTCAAAGGGAGCTCTTGTCTATGGGGATCTCACCTAGTATTACTGTATTCAAGTTTCTTTCTCTGTAGTATTAAATTCCATCCAAGGTTCTCAGTTGCTTTTGCCTCTGCAACTAACTTTTCCCTATTAGTCAGGATCAAATTTAAGACAGCTAATTTCCTGCAATAACCTTCTTTTTTCATCTTCTGGAAAATGGAATAATCAGTGTGGGAGAAAGAGGAGAGGAGAAAGATTTTCTATTTCTAAACTTTGGTAAATTTAGGGGAGTTTGGTAAAATATCCATTTATTATTGTGTCTCTACTCTCTAAAAGTTCTATTATCAGCTCTGAAAGAGCCTTAACTTGATCTTCTGCCTGGTTTGGTGAACTACTGCACATCTGTACAATAATATCTTCGTTACCCTTCTTTTGTGTTCCTATCTAGATATCGTGGGCTGTACTTTCATGCTGATTCCTGGTTTTGGCAGAGTTATGCACTTCATTCAGATATAATGCAACTCCTCCTCTGCCTTTGAATGCTATATATTTCTTTATTCAGCATATTTGTATGCTGCAATAAAAAATGACTCAATGGCTCACACAAGAAAATGCCATATAAAACCGACCCCCCAGAAAAGCTGGCAAGGAGAGTCTTTCATCTCCAGAGTTGTTCCAGGCAGCCCACCCATCTGAGGCTCAGTGGGCTGTAAGGAACTGGCTTCGGCTGGGAAGGAAATAGAACCCTTAGAAATTGAAATGGCTTTATTACGGTCTTTGATCAACATTACTAGTAAGAGAAAGAAAACACATTACCAGAAATTATCATAAAACAATAGAACCATATATCTAAGTCAAAGATTTGTATGTAGTATTTGTATGGCTCAATACATTGGCAGTTGGCAGCCCAGAATACCAGTGAAGGGTTAATATCATTTAAACAAAATTATGAACAGGAAATGCCTCTGTCTTGAGCAAAGCACATCTTAGGATCTCATATAAGGCACACTCTGTAAGAAAAGGTAGGAAAACTTTCTATCTCCTTAAAGCTAGAGTTAAGCTTGGCCATGGGGGTAAGGGAATCAAAGGAAGCTTAATTTTTTGGGAGGGGGGGGTAAAAGATATGTGGCTCTGAAGCACCTAATTGTGAGAACTTTGGGAAAGGCACATGGGCAGGTGTGGCCCTCAAGGCCCCAAACACTCTTTTGCCTGCCCTTAAAGAGATTAAACCAATATTGAACATTCATGGTGATTCATAAAGTAGTCTTGAAGAAGCACCAACCTGCATTTGGATGAAATAATAAAGATCAGTTTCTTTAACTGTAGTTCTTCAAATCCACGTGACTATTGTTACAGATAACTAATTTTTTCATCATAATTGGGATTCAGACACATAGTTGAAGATTAAAAGATTAACAGAGTTGGAAGGGACCTTGTAGGTCATCTAGTCCAACCCCCTGCCCAAGCAGGAGATCCTACACCATTTCTGACAGATGGCAATCCAGCTTCTTCTTAAAAGTTTCCAGTGATGAAGCTCCTACAACTTCTGAAGGGAAGCTGTTCCATTGGTTGATTGCTCTCACTGTCAGAAAGTTTCTTCTTATTTCCAGGTTGAATCTCTCCTTGTTCAGTTTCCATCCATTATTCCTTGTCTGGCCTTCAGGTGCCTTGGAAAATAGCTTGACCCCTTCCTCCCTGTGGCAGCCCCTCAAATATTGGAAGACTACTATCATGTCTCCCCTGGTCCTTCTCTTCACTAGACTAGCCATGCCCAGTTCTTGCAACCATCATTGTATGTTTTAGCCTCCTGTCCACTGATCATCTTGGTTGCTCTTCTGTGCACTCTTTTAGAGTCTCAACATTTTTTTTTATAATGTGGTGAACAAAACTGGATGCAATATTCTAGGTCTGTTCTTATTAAGGATTTATAGAGTGGTATTCGTACCTCCCTTGATCTTGATTGTATTCCTCTGTTAATGCAGTTTAGGATTGCATTCTCTTTTTTGGCTGCCTCTGCATATATTTAATTGGCTGTCCACTAAGACTCCAAGATCCCTCTCACAGTTACTGCTATTGAGCCTGGTTTCACCCAGTCTACATGAGTACTCTTGTTTTTTCTTGCCTAAGCGTAAGACTTTACTTTTCTCTACATTGAATTTCATTTTGTTAGATAGGACCCAGAGTGTTCAAGCCTGTCGATCCATCTGGATCTTGACCCTATCATCTATTCCTGCCAGCTTAGTATCATCTGCAAATGTGGTAAATTCCCCCTTTGTTCCCTCATCTAAGTCATTTATGAAAATATTGAAGAATACTGAGCCTAAGACGGAACCTTGTGGTACTTCACTGCTTACTTCCCTCCATGTAGATGTATTACCATTAAGAACTATTCATCAAGTACCGTTTGTCAGCCAATTACAAATCAATTTGATGGTGATGCTATCTACCCCACTTTTTTCTACCTTACCAAGAAGTAGGTTGTGATCTAGTTTGTTGAATGCTTTGCTAAAGTCTAATGAAGAGTAAGGGGGTTGAGTTCAGCTCATACAAAGCTTGAGGATTGCCATTGTCAACTGGATAAGAGGGAAAGGGTGACATTTGGGAAAAAGCCATGCTGCGTTGCAGATCAGATAATGCATCTGTCTCAAATGAGCATCTTGGAACACAGAAGACTCTTCATGATGATACAGAGGCATCACAAAACCTATCTTACTCCAAGGCATGATTATGCAGCCAAATTCAAGAAAATGCAGAAGCAGAATGGACATCAGGCCGGTTGATTATGTGACAGGCATGTGATAATTTTTGAATTGGGTGACATCTGAAGCCAATGAACAAACAAACATGGTGAACTCAGGACACCCCAAAGGAAAATACTGATTTCAACTATGCTGACAGATAAGAAGGTAGTCCAGCGAAATAGATTTTATGGAGGACCTGTCCTAAATCTCCCTTTCCGAGACCAGTTTGCATCTCTGAAGATGAGCCAATAAGAATCAGACAGTACAAATTGGAAAATTCATCAATGGCAAAACCAGTAGAGGAGTAAGTCATAGAATTTTACAGCTGGAAGGGACTGTGATGACCTGGAGTGTAATACAAATGTAACAAAATCCAAAATGTAAATAAATGTCCTTTAATGCCTCCAACTTGGCCCCATTGTTCAATAATTCTCAGTTGGAGATAAAATGTACTCAAAAATAGTCTTCAAAGGAAAGCATTCCAATCCAAACTTAATGAGCAGATAAAGGTGAAATAAAAAACCAAACAAACTACAATGACAAAATTTCCATAACGGACCAGGATAAGTAATTGCCAAATTCAAGGAGATAACAAGGCAGTCTGTTGGAAGGACGCCAACCAAGGTAACTTCAGACCAAAATAAAACATGTTTGCTTCTGGAAACCTGTGTTTTAACCATTTCTCTTATATACTCATCTCCCCAGCTGTAACTAATGAGGAGGATCATGGTCACCTCCTCTCTCGCAAGCCAAGTTGTTCCCTTCTCCGTTCCTCCCTGCATGTCCTAGGATGCAGAGGGGATGGGCCTGGTTCTTCCTCTGACTGCCCATCCGGCCTCTGCCCTTCCCCAGCCTCCTCTACAACCTCAGGAGCCACACCTCCACTCCCTGTCAGCTGTTCCTCCTTTCCCTCGGAGTCAGACTCTACCAAGGGCATGACAGGGACTTTGGAGGACTAGTCATTATACTCCATTCTGGACGAATGGTTATTGAAACTTTTATTGAAAACCTATGGAGCACCCACAACTCTGGAAGGCAGGCTGTTTCATTGATTAATTGTTCTCATTGTGGGAAATTTCTCCTTGATTCCAGATTGGAACTCTCGTTAATGAACTTCCATTCATTGCTTCTTATCCTGACCTTTGGGAGGCGGGGAGAGGTGGAGGGGATATCTGAGTTAAGGGAGCAAGGCTCTGTGGAGTAAACAATGCACCAATTATCGTCTACCATTTGGATGCCTCAGTAGAATGCTGAGGTTTATCAAGGGGGATTTTCTTCTCAAATACTGTCCATGATCTGACAGGAAGCAAATATAAACTGCTCAGAACTTGACACGATCATGCAACAATCCTGGCATGATCAACCAAAAATGTATACAAGACATGATGCTTTGCCTTCCCCAACAACATTCTTGGGCATGAAGTACTTGACTCAAAGTCTTGGAGAGCTTCAAATCCTGGGACTTCCACTCATACATTTCCCCACTTTGTTGTGAGACAGCTGTATTCACCCAGCCATTCATACCTCTGTGCAAGTTTTTTACAAGTCATTAAAGAGCCTAATCACCAACCTAGAGCTGTTGATTAATGCATAATCTTAATCATGATTACATAGTGTAATTGATGTTAATTTGGAGAGCCAGTTAATTATGAAAATAATTGTTACAGCTTTTCTGTTTTAATAAAAAGGAGGGGATGTTCCTTCCATAAGCCATAAATTAAACAAGGGCTAAGGCTAGGTCAGTGCTTCTCAACCTGGGCTGCTTTAAGATGTGTGGACTACAATTCCCAAAGCAGGCTGGGGAATTCTGGGAGTTGTAGTCCACACACCTTAAAGTAGCCCAGGTTGAAAAACACTGGGTTAGGGTGATACTAGTTTTCTGGAAAACCGAACTGACCTGAATAGGGAGATTTGCATAGAAAATATTTTATTTACATTGAAAGATTTTTCCTTTGCCATGAGGCATTTTTTTGGATTGTTTTTCTAATAATCCATCCTTTAAATATTTGCCAAGAAAAGTTTCCTGAAAGACTTCAATTAAACTTGGAAATTGCAAACATTCTTAATGTTGTATCAATAGTAGGCAAACTATTGATTTCCCCCAAAATACGTTGGAAGTGATCTTGGAAGTCTCTCATTCCAATTCCCTCCTCAAGCAGAAAACCCTATCCCATGTCCAACAAACAGATGTTCAATTTCTTCTTAAAAACCTACTATGTTGCAGCATCCACAACTTCTGGAGGAAATCATTACACTGGTTAATAGTTCTATCAGGAAATTTATCCTTAGTTAAAATTGCTACCCTGGTATTTTCTCTTATCACTCTTTTACTTCCTCTTTTTCTGCTTTCCTTTTATTTCAACACTTCAAATTTTGTTTTTCAAACAACATCAGTGTGTGAAGAATCAATGTAACAGTGTGTAATAGTAGACCAGTTTATCCTACCATACTTCCTAACTGACTGAATTTCTGGACTTCCAGACTTTAAGATTCCTCATCAATGGTTCCTTATCAAAATAAAGTGAAGGATCATAGAATCGTAGGGTCAGTCAAGTGGAGCGAATCAAAATCCAGTCCTTGGCCTCTTACTTTTCAGTATCTTTATTAATGAGTAGTATGAAGAGTTCAATGAAACTCTGATAAAATGTTCAGAGGGCACAAGATTGGGTGGGTTATTACATGAGTGAGTGTTAGTCCCAGGTCTTGCCTTCGTTATCAAGAAATGTCACCCAACACTGCATGCATTGAACAACATTAGATGCATGTATTAAACAACATCCACAGCAGTGGATAACTATTATTATTATTATTTTCTCTTGTTTTGCAAGCACACTGAATACTTCTGTACCAGAGACTTACTCCTTGTCTGTCTAATCACACTTAGTCAGTAAAGTATTCAGAGTAATGGAGCTGGAAGGGGTCTTGCAGGTCTTCTAGTTCAACTCCTTGCTCAAGCAGACTGTCAGGACTCCAACAAATCCACCCCCATTCAAATCATAAGTCTCTAGCCACATCTCAGAGAAAATAAAATTGATTTATTAGGAGTGGCCATGTTGGTGTTGGCTGGATGCAGCCGATACGAAAATACATCGCTCATTTCCCCCTTGACCCTGGTCTTTCCCCCACCCACTGGATGTGTATTCTCCAATGGGACACATCCATCCCCAAGAGTCATCAATCATGCTTTCCAGTAATATCCTTGGCTCTGACAACTTTGGGCTGCCAGAGTGATTATCTAGGCACTTAACGAATGCACTGTTTTTCCCCACTCCTTTTTTCTGGCAGCTATAAAGACCAAAGGAGTATCTTTTTAGTTAGTTGACACAGGATACTGTATACCATTCCAGACAAAAGGCTGTCCAGTCTCTTCTTAAAAGCCTCCAGTGCTTTGGAAAAGAGCTTGACCCCCTTTTTTGTGGTAGCCCCTCAAATATTGGAATACTGCTATCATGTCACTGCTAGTCCTTCTTCTTTAGGCTAGACCTTCAATTCAATTCCATTCAAAACATACCCTCCCATATAATTAAGCACTACCACTATTTCCTCCTCTGTCTCCTGTTAATATTACAAGAGAAAAAAGTGAGACCTTCCTTCCATCTCAGAATGCTACTTTCCACACCAGCGGTGAGAGAAGAGGAATCTGGCAAGTGGTCCCTGCAACTGAATTAGTTGGAAGAATCAGGAGCCAACTCAGCTCAACAGAGTTGTAACCTTCCAGAAACAGGGTTTGGGAGAGAGAAGCTACATACGCTGGATATGAAAGCCGGAACATGAATCTTCTCCCCAAATGAGTGCATTTTGTGAGAGGCATCAGGGACAGCCTGACACACTCTGGCAATGAAGTCCTAACTTGGCAATTGGCATCAAGGGAGAAGCTCTGCTCATTAACAAATGGAAAACAAGTACATTTCACTGATGAATACTCAAGTCAAGACTAGCTGTGCCACCTTCCCATTTTCCACAAGGGGGACTGCACCTTTCCCAACCTTTTGTCTCCTTCCTCCAAGGGGCTATTATATCTTGAAGGAAATGCTGTATTATCAAAATATGTGAAGAGCTGAATTGGAAGAAAAGTGAAGGCTGTGCAAGAAGTATTGATATAAATTCTTCTTATATTTTAAATATCAACAGATGGGCAGGTAAAGAACTTAACTATCTTTGCTGGAATTCAAAAGCAGGCTAATTGTTCCCTGGGGTACCTCAATCAAGAAATGAAAGAAAAAGCTAATTAGAATCAGCTCCCTTTTGACTAAAGAGATGTTCAACTCGCTGGAAACTTTTATACTCATAAGCCAGTCTTCTTCATGCTGGTGTTTCCCTTTGAACCAGTGAAAAGCCAGTTCCCCCTCCCAAAAGGTCTCATACCATCCTGCACATATGCACAAACCCCGGAGGCACCATAATTCATCTCAAAGAAGCCATATGCTTGGCAGTCAGAGATGGCAGCAGATGGCCATTAATGTTGACCATCAACAGTACTTGAACGTCTGGAAAAATATTCCTACTGGCCACGTTGTGAGCAGATGAAGCTCCAAAGAGACATTCAAGAAGCAAAATGCCCTTACTGGATGCAGGGGAGGGCGGGAGCAAACAGGATTTTTTTCCCCAAACCCCAAAAACTTTAACCTTAGACTGTCTACTATTGACCTCACCCCTTTCCTAAGAGGTCTGTAGGGAGCATGCATAAGCGCACCAATGTGCCTACCGTCCCTGTCCTATTGTTTCTTTTATTCTTCTTATATGTACCCAATTCATGTATTCATAACTATGTTTATACCTATACTTGTTATATTATAATCTCTTGACAAATAAAATAAAATTAAAATAAAAAGGATGCTTTGTGGAGAAGGAGCTTCCTTTCAAGTTCCCTTCAAGAATCACATCTGGCCCATTTAGGCTGAACAGCAGCCAAGGCGGATGCCTGATCAATGGAACTGGGGCTTGAAGAATCAATTAACAAATCTGATACTGAGCCTGAGCTCTGAGGAAGCATTGCAGAAATGCCTCCACCCCTGCATGGAATAGGCCAAGGATGTAGGATTAGGCATGTCATCCAAGGCAAGAAGTGGCAACAGAATGAAGACAGATCACAATAGAAAAAGGCAAAACAGTTGAAGGCGTAACATAGGTTGGCATATATACCAGCCCAGGTGGATAAAGCAGGTATAGAGAACTACATGTCTATCACCAAGTACCCCTGGATTAGAGGAAGCTAGCATATCGAGTAGGAGGATTTAAGAACAAGCACTAATTTAGGAAATGTGAAAACAATTGTGCATTCCACCAAGCTTTTATGCTATCCATCTTGGTTTGGTGTTTAGGTTTTATATTGTATTTTGTATATTGCTGCCTAGAATTTATGGATTGGGATGAGTTACAAAAATTGCCAGATAGATAGATGATAGAATAGGCAGATGATATAGATAGAAGAGGGGGTGGGGGATGGATAGATGGGTGGATAGATAGATGGATAAACAGACAGAGGACAGGGAGAATGTTTGCTTTTTATGACAAAGCATCAAAACAATTCCCATGCGCTGCTGGGAACCAGACCAATTCCAAAGACAGCTGTGAAATGTGGAGAGGTGCCTGTGCCCCAAAGAAACCTCTCTTGGCTCCAGGCAACTTTCCAAGAAGGAGCTTTGCAGGCTCTGCAGAGGCTTGAGAGGGCACCCCCGGCTGCGCTCCTGGAAGTTCAGCCCTGCCCTTCAGTTCTTTCCTCCTGCCAGCTTGATAGGCTGAGTCTCAAGCCAAGTGCCTTTCACGTAAATGACTCATGACGGTTTAATTTCTGATGGCCAACCAGAAGAAGAAAAGTAAGAAAAGACCCTCCCTCAAGGGTGCAACACAAAAATAGGTGAAGAAAAAAACAAGTCTGAGTGGTAGTTTTAAGAGGGGGGGGGGGCAAGTTAACTGCAGTATAGGAGCCCCCACCCCACCCTTAGATTTTTGCTTTGACAAACAGGCTCTTCTGCTAACATTGACTCAGTTCTTGCTGCTATACAGATCCCAATAGATCCTGCTATCTTTTGGGATGACCATTATTCAAAAATGATGTCAAATAGAATTAAAATTTTATCTCTTGTCCAAGAAGCAGGTGAAGGTAGCTCAAACCTTTCTTGTGCTTCCTAAGCCACTTCCCAAGAACAGAAAAACATGGGGGATTATCACACCTGCATGCAAAAGTGTGCTATTCTGCGGTGCTAATAGGTCCGGTCAAGGGAATCCCTCTCAGAAAAGGAAACAACAGAATGATGACAAGGATGGCACCATCCCTCTCAAGTGGGATGTTAACTTCTTTCACCCAAAGTCCACTGTCCTAAACTATTCTAAAATTGTTTTATTGACAGGAAAGCCCTGATGATGCATGAACTGGGTTCTGTGCTGACTCTGATGGATTGCAGCAGGCCCAGTTACAAAGTCCAGTTCAAATTTTGGAGAGCTTTGCCACAAGCCAAGATAATGGAATGTGTGTGTAACCTTGGGGAATGAGGGAAGAGATGCTGCCAATGGAAACAATCAAAGAAGAGAGGCAGGAACTCCCAGTTGCTCAAAGGTAGAGAAAGAAACTTAGGATGGACCCACCCTAATGGGTCAAGCAATTAAAAGTGGCAGTAGGAAATTTGTATGATGAAATATTGTTCACACTAGAGCTTTTGTAATCTATGAGAAAAGCAAAGAGCTCTTTTTACAGGGTCACAAGCTAATCTACTGAGGAAGATTTTAACTATGGAGCCCAAACTTTTGTGCAATCAACTAGCCTTTTATTTTAAGACCTTGGCTTTGCCCAAATATTGAAAACAGTTCTTAGCCTATACTTTATAGCCTATACTTCATTACTCTGCTAGACTGCAACTTCAAGAACATACTCTAGAATAAACCCACTTGGCCCTCCAACTCAGTAGCAGTTGGAAACCTTCAGAGAAGGGTGGTTTTTTTGCCTTGTTCCTTTTATAGTGTTCTTCACTAATACCAGGCCATCAAATGCTTTGACACCATCAAAGTTGACGCCTGCCAGAGCATAGAAAAATTCAAAGAAGTAGTGTAAGATCAGAAGATTGGAGGGACTTGGCCCATAGAATTTCCAGGAGTTGGACACAATTAAATGGATATCATCATCATCATCATCATCATCATCATCATCATCATCATCATCATCATGTACCAATTTATGTCTACCTGACATTCAGAAGGTCATTGTATTCTCCTTTTAGCAGACAAACATCCTTGTTTCATCTACAAAGTATTTTCTGTTTTTTTATTTGTGACCATGGAATCCATCTGGATATTATGAAGGAATCTACCTTTAGTGTAAATCTCTAGGAATCAAAAAGAATCCACATGGCATACAAGCATGAAGCACGGCTATGATGTTTTCCTTTTCAAAGGAAAGGAATTTTATTCTCCAGAGTTGCATACTGCAAGATTTTTTTCCTGTTCTAGAAACCAGCCAAAGAAGCCTTCTGAAATTTGCCTTCATGGTCTCATCTCATATACCCAATGAGCTCTCCAGTTACAGGCTGCCTTCATTTCCCCGAAGGCAAGAGCCTGGCTAATCAAAGTCAGCTATTAGCTGAAACTGGTTCCCCTTATATTTGCTGACAATTTGTGTTCAGGCTGGATAAAAAACACTATAGACGGAAAATACTTGGCATCTTTCTTTCCATTTTGAGGGAGATGGCCCACAAAAAACCTGAGTTGTTTTTAAGGAATGCAATAATACAAAATGCTATGAGAAGACATCCTCAAACAAATTGTTTTCACCATGAAACTATTTAAATATTATGGAGGTCCCAAAACAATGCAGAACATTCATCCTGACTGTTCCAGTGCCCTATTATTTCTGTAGTGCATGGAAGATACAGAAAGATGCCTTATGCTCAACATTATGTTCATATCCAGAGAGTAGTGAAGAATCAATTGACCATGTTTTATTATACTGTTCGTTATAGAAGCACATTTGTCACAGGTGCATGATATTCTTATTATGTTATTTCCAGGTAGATGGGACACTTATGTTTTCTGTTGTTGGCAGATTTAAAGCAAAACACAGAGAGGGGAGGGGAGAGGGGAGGGGAGGGGGAGAGGAGAGGAGAGGAGAAGAGAAGAGAAGAGAAGAGAAGAGAAGAGAAGAGAAGAGAAGAGAAGAGAAGAGAAGAGAAGAGAAGAGAAGAGAAGAGAAGAGAAGAGAAGAGAAAATATTTTTGCAGCAACCTGTAATCCACCCTCTCAGGAGATAACTAATTTTTTTGTTCCCTTTGGCATTAAACATACTGTTTCATTATATTAGATATTTTCTGTCACTTGGGGTGACAGTATTCTCCTGTGCATAAGCCATTTAACAGAAGAGCAGTCAAGGAGCAAAGGAACTACATTATTAATGTTTCAAGTTAAATTAACTGATTAAAAAAACACACACACTCTAGGTAAAATGTACATATCAGCACTTTATGCAGATTAAATGAGGAATTAATGGAATATGGTAGGTGATTTTGTAACAAATATAAAACATAAAGTGTCTAGAAAAGTAATGCGATTTCTATGGCAGAGTGGGATAAGAAAGAGCACTGACAGGTGTATGCTTATCTTGGGGAACTGTTTTAAGTTTAGTTCTGGCTGTGAATGGAAGTAATTCCCAGTGTTGCATTAAAATAGGTTTTGCTTTTAACACAAGTTTGTGTTTAATCATGTTTGACGAAGCTTGGGTCAGAACACAAGCTACTATCTATGATCCAGATGCCCATGAGCAGCAAAGCAAGTTTTCTGTGTTTCTTTGTAGCTGGAGGACAGAGAGCTCTGCTCATTTCTGCTTCCACCCTACAAGCACATTGCAAATTTTCAGACAAAAGAGAAAACACAGTATTGATTTAAAGACAATTCGGACTTAAATATCTTCTCCACTAGAATTTCTCTAGGCGGCCTTATTCACTCACCCAGCAAAAACTTGAGGCCAGATACAGCACTCAAGATGAAGGCAGGTCCTCCCATTTAGCACTATTCAAAGGTGACCCCCCCACAAAGTCTTCTGCAAAAGGGGTTCAAAGGCAGAGCCTGCCACCTTCTGGAGCAAAACCCTGCAGCTTGAAAATCTCTCTGTCCCAGTTTTGGCCTAGCTGTGGAGAAGAGCTCAAAGACAGCAGCCCTTCCTGCTCTTCTTCTCCTCCAAACTCACTTTGAGCCAAGCCTGTTGGGCCAGGTGGTTGCTACACTTGAAACAAGGAGAAGGAGGGACACGGGCACTATGCCAGAGAAGGACGCGGATGATGAAACTGCTTGATGGGCATCTACTCAGGATAACCTGAGAAAATGCTATTGCAGCCAACCTATTTCGCAGGGAATATCTTCTCTGAGAATGGGCCATTCGGAGCAGGATACAGGGAATCCCAAGGGGAAAACTGGTTCACTACGTCAATCATTTCGTTCTCTTGTTCATTGTTGCTTACGTTGGCATTTGATATTGTCACTTAAACTTTAATGCGGTAAGTCACCAAAAGTCTGTTCAATAAATTCAGGAAACAGCAGACAAGGGTAGGGAACAGAGTATTTAGGGAAACAGAGATCTCACTGCTCCCCAACTCCAAGCTGTAATGTTTGCCAGATCAGCATTTCCCCGTTACCCTTCTGATTTTTCAATACGGTATGTACTGTGTTTAATCTCACTTATGTAACACTTTTTCAAATACTTATTTAAAAGTGGGGAGGTCAAATTTATTCTCTTGGTGGATGGGGGTGGGGTGGGTGCCATGACTGGTGATTTAACGCCCCCAAGATATAATGGAGAATGTGCCTTACTAAACTGCTTCTGAAGTAATCCAGAGTTTTTCTTCCTGTTCAGGTTGCAGACCCTAAGCTGCGGAAGCTGTGGAAACTCTCTCACCTCCACTCTGCATATGGAGCAGAGGAAATAGACCGGGTGGAATGGGGTTGACCGTCCTGCAATTATCTATCCCCAAAAATGCATCAGTATGTTTTCATTAAAATGAAATTAAATGAAATGCGGTTTGAAGAAACACAACACACACACACACAAAAACCCACAGGTGAGATAAAGTACTAATGAGTCTCTGTAATAGTAATGTAACATATGTTCCTGTAATGGTGTGTTAATTACCTGTGCAAGCCTAAATCTAAAATATTTTTTACAACCTATGAAGTAAAAATACAAAGTGCCTGAAACAAGATAGATAGCATGTATTAAGTCTAAAATGATAAATCGAAATGGTTATTTCTGTGACTAGTTATGCCTTGTGGACAGGTATGCTCGGTTAATGGGGTTTTGGCCTCATAGCAATGTGGATGATGAAGTGTTATGCCAGGCTTTGAAATGTGCTCTCCTCAGCTTGGGGAAAGTGAGATTTTTGTATGTATCTGTCTGGTTTGCCCTTATTATTGCTGAAACTCCATATTCCTTATTCTTTGAGAAAACAGTTGTTGGGTTTGGTCATACTCTAAATAAATTAGGTATTGTACAGAAAGCCCATGCAGTGCCAATCTCTGCTCTACAGCTTGTTTCAATATATGTTCATTTATACTAGAATATGTCTAGAATAGAGATATTTTGTTACTTAAACAGAAAAACAGAATGACCACAGGTGGGCAAAAAACCAGTAGGAGTAAGGGCAATGTCGACTTCCTGTTAGCTTCCCCAGTGATTTTCCCTCTGGAAGCAGGCAGGAGTAGCAGAACTGTTGATCAGGTGATCACAGCCTACCTGGGTAGTGTAACACTGTGACAATAGAGCAACAGTCATAACATTGCCAAATTTCAATCCCACAGGAATCACAGCTCCTGGATTTTGGATGCATTTCTTGCATTAGTCCATTTGAGATACATTGATTCAAAAATTGTTGGCCTACAATGCACCATTTTGCTCAATTGTAGGTTATAAAGACTCCTAAACCAAATACCTGAACCAAGACCTCCAAACTACCAAGTTTGCCCCCTGAAAAGCTTGTGAAGCATTTGCAGATGCTTGCTCATGAGTTATTTTAACGTATCACTTGCATTTTTAATGGGCATTGTGATGTAGCTAACCACAAAAACTAGGAAGGAAGGAAGGAAGGAAGGAAGGAAGGAAGGAAGGAAGGAAGGAAGGAAGGAAGGAAGGAAGGAAGGAAGGAAGGAGGGAAGGAAGGAAGGAAGGACTTCTGTTTAATCCCATCCATCCCATGAGGCAAGTGTTCATGCAGACAAAGCTCCATAACACATTTCAATAATTAGCAGACACTAGCATCTTGAGCAACCTTGAAAGTCTAATGCCAGAAGAAGATTCAGCTGCTCTGCTCTGATCCTCCGTGAAGGAGACAATTGTTGATACCAGAAATATTTAGACTCAGAGGCTTTCTCTCACATTCATGTGTTTTCCAGAGCTGGAATCTGGCCATGATTCAGGGAAAGCACAAAGCAAGTACACAAAGGCAGCACTTTAGACAAGGATTGGGCAGTTTCCAAAGGCCTGCAATGCTGGCCCAACCAGGGCTTTTTAAATTGAGGAAGGGGATTTTTATTTTTTCCACCTTCAAAAGCTCAAGAAAGGTGGAACTACAAAAGGTTTGCAGACCATGACAGATCATCGATGTTCCTCCAGTCTGAGGAGGCAACACCAGATAATGCTCTCGATCTTGGTCTTGTATATGTAACTGTTACACATACACATACAAACACACACACAGACACAGACACACACACACAAACACACACTACTTCAACTGCAGGGAAAGAGGTCAGTAGTGGGATTCAACAATTTTTACTACCAGTTCTGTGGGTGTGGTGTGGCATGGCTTGATGGGCGTGGAGTGGTTTGGTGGGTGTAGCTTGGTGGGCGTGGCAGGGTAAGGATACTATAAAATCCCCCTTCCTTCCCCACCTCATTAACCTGCTTTCCAGCTCCGTTCTCCTGTGCAGAGCAACCAAAGAAGACCCAGCCAATCAGCTGGGACTCAATGGGAGGCAGAGAATAAGATGGGGTTGGCAGGGCCAGTCAGAGGTGGTATTGGCCGGTTCTCCAAACTACTCAAAATTTCCGCTACCGGTTCTCCAGAACTGGTCAGAACCTGCTGAATACCACCTCTGAAAGAAGTGTTCAGATGTTCTGCATACCAGGTATCTCCTGCTTGCAAAACAGAGTGTCTACCATAACTCCCTATAAAGAATCTCCCTGTAGTTTGTCTTCTATTCTGTAAGCCCCACCAGGGCTGAATTCCTTCACGGTGAAGGAAAATGGAGGCTGAGCTAAAGCCTTAACACTATATTTAGATGCCTCTTTCCTTCCAAAGCACCTGCCTGATTATTCCTCCCCTCCCATTTTAGAGATCCTGATTGACTTAGCCATCGTAGGCCAAGAAAGGATGGGCATGCTGTTCATCCTCTTCCTCCAGCTGCTGTCCAGGAATGGCTCACTCTCAGCTCCTCTTCTATACATGTCTTTGGCCAGAAGCCTCTCTGGGCCAATTCATGGGGCCATTAGCCAAGCAGGAATGCAGGCCAGAGACCCCTTCTCTGAGGCAGCAACACACAGCCTTGTCCTCTCTCTCTCCCTCTAAGGGGCTTCTGAGAAGACCACCTCCGCTGCCTCTTCTCCTGCATATACACAGGAGCCCTTCCCTTCTCTGGAGCCATCACTGCCCTGTGGCAGGAACTCCACACATTCTGCCTTTTCTTTTGCAAGCTCATCTGTGGAATATCTATGGAGATTCTCAATCATCCAGGTCACAGTTATCCCCAAAGGTGCTTTTCCAAAAGCCAACTGGACTTTCTTGTTTTGTTTTTTCTTTGAAAACATTTCACTTCTTCAGGAAGCTTCTTAAATGAGAAGCAAAAGATTTTCAAAGGAAAAAAACAAGGAAGTCCAGTAGCCTTTTGGAAAAGCACCTTTGGGACACCAGCAGAACAGCTTTCACCTACATCTTCCTGAGTTAAGCAATGAGATAGTGCGGGTCCCCCACACGCTTTTAAAATTGTTGATGGAAGGCTAAAAGGATGGACCTCGTCTTGGGTTTCTTTTCCTTTTTAAAACAGGTGAAATGGTGTCCACTCCCTTAATCTAGACATGCTTGATCCCGGGGACACTGGAAGTGGCCATCCAGCAGGTCTTCTGAAGGCATTTTCACCAGTGATAATGTGTAATGCTAGACTAGGCAGTAACATTCTCCGTCATTAATAATGGGTCCAAATTCCAGCTTGAAATACCATAAGCCACCTCATTTCATACATGTGAAGGCTCAATTATTCAATGCAGAAGAAATCAAGCAAAGATTTTGATAAAATGTCAGAATATTCATGAACTGGCAGAGACATAGTTAACAAGGTCAGCCAATGGGAGATGAATTAGAAACTGAAACTTAAAGAGAGAGTCTGGGCGTGGCTCTCTCTCTGTTCTCTGCTCTGAACTCTGAAGCTACTGCTTGTGTTTTTGCTTGTAACTACCATGTTGGAAGAACCTACTATTGGTATTGTACATTTTACTTAAATTATTATGTATATAAAGAAGTTAATGAATCCTGCTGAATCAGTCATCTGTGTGTGCTTTCTGGATTTGAATTTCTGCTGCAAAATCTGACATAAGTTTGCAGGAAAAGTTTTTTCCTAGGAGAAGTTATCCTGGTTAACTTCAACTCGCAGCCATTCACTCGTACCTGGGCAAATCTCATAGGCAGTGATCTCTCTTCCTCTTTCTCTATATCTGATGAACTTAAGAGCTCCCCACCTTTTCTTTTTCTTTTCTTTTCTTTCTTTCTTTCTTTTTTTTTTTTGAGTAAAGTTCACAGTATGGCGGTTTTCAGAATTTTTTTCTGGAATGCAAATTGCAGAATCATGAATCCCAGCCCCTCCCCAAAAGCAGGCAGCATAAAATAACAGGAACAGACTCCCAAAGAGGTGGCACACCAGCAGAGCCTCCCTGCTGGAACAACTCACGTGTCTTCCCCCATCACTAACACAAACTAACAGAAAGTTTAGGCATTAAGAAATCCCATTACAAAGCCTCATAATAAGCACTCTTGGGATTTATCGCCAATTATGAAAAAAAGGAAAGCAGGAGGAAAGCTTATAATGAATGCAAATCAAATTTAAAAACCTTTTAAGTCACCTCAGCAGAGTTATTATGGGGTGAAAGGCAGGCCTGCTCTATGGAGTTCTGGCTGATTCTGGAAATTCCCAGGGTGCAGTTCTGGCCAGCACATTGGCGGTCCAGCCACAGATTAAGACTCAGCTCCAGCCCCAGACAACTAATCTGAACGCAAACTCCCCAGGGAGCTTGGAACTGGCTAAGCACAGGGTCTCCCTTGAGGTAGTTTAGGCAAGTCCAGGAGAGACCATACAAGTTTTAGGGAAGCCACCTTCCTGCTGCAGCTCAACAGCATGGAAGATGGTGGCCTCTAGAAGAGCAGGAGAAAGGGAGGCCCAGGCTTGCTGGCTGGGGAATTCTGGCAGTTGGAGTCCATCCATCCAAGAGCCACTAAGGTTAAACAATGTTGGTTTAGCCAAAATTGTTTGCAGGAATCACAAGAGAGTTTGGGATTGATCTAAGCTCCAAACAACCCACCTTGGCTTGGCCCCTTCCAAATGTTTATTTTTATTTATTTTTATTTTATGTATTGGTTAGGATTGAATATTTATCTTTTTATATTATTTAGTTTGTATGATGTATAGGTTTGCAAAATGTTATCTTTTCTAATATTGTAAACTGACCAAAGTTACCCTGCAATAAGGTGAGTAGTCAATAAAAGGAAGGAAGGAAGGAAGGAAGGAAGGAAGGAAGGAAGGAAGGAAGGAAGGAAGGAAGGAAGGAAGGAAGCTAGCAAGCAAGCTCTGGGGCATTATCAAGCTGTCCCTCTCAAGAAGAGCAGGGTCTTTCTATAAATGCCTGGGATTCTAGGGGGAATCACTTCTGAAAACAGCTGTCAGAAAGTACACAAGTTCCCAAGGAGGCTGTTTCTGTCACCTTAAACCAGAAAAACAACTTTAAAAGTTGGGTTTGCACAACATTGTTAAAGATGACCAATGAATTAACCCATCTTTTGGTTTTGCCCAACACACTGAAGTATCCAAATAAGCAACTGTTGTGCAAATACCCTAAACCAGAAGAAAAATTAAGATGAATTACTCAAGCCTTCCATCTTGAGCAGGCTTAATGCTCTGGCCTCTGTGTGCTAGCCAAGGCATGGGAGATCTTCACTGCGCACACCACTGGAGCCGTGATGGCACACTGCCAGCAGTTCGATTCTGAATGGCTCAAGGTTAACTCAGCCTTCCCACATTCTGAGGTCAGTAAAATAAGGAGCCAGATTGTTGGGGACAATATGTTGACTCTATAAACCACTTAGAGAGGGCTGCAAAGCACCGTGAAGTGGTATATAAGTCTAAGCGCTATTGCTACTTGTGTGTGAGAATTGATGTGCAGGAGGTTGTTTTCTTTCTGGCTTCATTAAAAAATAACAGAATAACAAGTGGGAAGGGAACTTGGAGGTCTTCTACTCTAATCACCTGCTCAAGCAGGAGACTCTATTCCAATGGTGGAATTCAAATTTTTTTGCTACTGGTTCTGTGGGCGTGGCTTGGTGAGCATGGCAGGGGAAGGATACTGTAAAATCTCCACTCAGAAGTGGTTTTTGGCGGTTCTCCAAACTACTCAAAATTTCCGCTACTGGTTCTCCAGAACTGATCCAAGCCTGCTGAATACCTCTGCCCTATTCCATTTCAGAGAAGTGGCTGTCCAATCTCCTCTTAAAAGCCTCCAGATTGTCTGTCAGAAAATTTCTCCTTATTCCTAGTTGCTCTCCTTGATTAGCTTCCACGTATTGCTTCTTCTCTTGCCTTCTGGTGCTTTGGAAAATACTCTGTCCTCCTCTTCTTTGTGACAGCTCTTAGATATTGGAAGACAGCTACTATGACATCCCTAAGCCCTTCTTTTTATTAAATTAAACATACCCAATTCCTGCAACCGTTCATCATGTTTTAGCCTCCAGATCCTTAACCATCTTCGTTGCTCTTCTCTCCACCCTTTCCAGTCTCAACATCTTTTTTTATATTGGGGTGAACAAACCTGCATGCAGTATTCCAGTTTTGGTCACTACAATATTAGGCCTCCACTTCTGGGCACAACAAACTCTTGGTCGGTATCCCCAGAAAGCAAGCAGAAGAATCTCTGGGATCCTTCACAGGGAAGGGGCAATGGGGTAGGCAGACCCTTGGGATGGTGCACTGCTACAGGGGTTGTTGGTTTGTTTATATCCCACCTTTATTTTTTTTACAAATAACTCATGCAAACATAGGCAACACATTTTCTTCCTCTTATTTTCCTCACCACAACAACCCTGTGAGGTGCGTAGGGCTGAGAGAGGGACTGGCCCAAAGTCACTCATTTGGCTTTCGTAGCTAAGGTGGGACTTGCGTTCATGGTTTCTTGCTGTGTAGCCTGGTGTCTTCATCAGTAGACCAAATTTGTCTTCTAACCTTGCTCTTTTTTGTTGCCTCTGTTACTGTTCAGAATGTCTTTTCCTGGGAACCTGGTATAGTTTGAACTAAAAGTAAAGTGCAAGTTTGCTTATGGAGGGGCAACGAGGGGGCACAATCATCTCACGAGGCCCTTTGCAACCCCTGCCACTTGTCCACCCCTGGCAATGCCCAGCCTGTGCTTTAGTAGGGAGAAACCAGGCACTCAGGGAAGCAGTTTCAAGGACACCATTTGCTTTCTCAAAGGAAACATCAGATCTGCACTTCACAGAAGGCCACAAAGGCCTAGGAGCCTCCTGGTCTTGGGACTCAAGCGAGCCACATCCCTTTGACCCATTCCCTGCACAGAGAAGGGCTTCGCTGCACCCTGCTTTAAGTGGATAGGCAAACCAACCATTGTGTCCTGCAAACAACAGTGTCAGATCCCTATCGCGATACTGCCATTTCTGTGGGGAGGGGGCCCTGGATCAGGGGCCGCCAACCTTTTGGACCCCAGGGACCACCAAACTCATAATTTTAAATCCTGTGGACCAGAGACCCTGGGAAAATCCCCCAAAAAGTCTGCAGGAAAATTCCCCACCCCATTTTCCTACTGATAAATCATTCTTTATTTGAGATCACAGGATACCGTCTCCAGCTCCGTTCTCAGGGGTATAGAGAGAGAGAGAGAGACTTTTGGCTTCATGCAAGGAAAGCAACAGAAGTCTTTCTTTCTCTCCCCCAAACTCCACCAGCAACGAGTCTTTGTGAGACTTGTCATGCCGGTGCAACCTCTTGGAGCAGGAGGCCTTGCAGGGTCCCAAAGACTCATTTCTGGTGGAGTTTGGGGGAGAGAAAGAAAGACTTCTGTTGCTTTCCTTGCATGCAGTCAGAAGCAGAAGAAGAAAAAAGTGGAAAGAAGCAGCCTGGTGGCCAGGTCAGGCACGTGGGGCGAGTGGGGCAAGTTCCCTCCTCCACCCTTTCCCCCCTCCCCTCACTACCTTGTGTTGTTCGCAATGCAAGCAACGCGAGCCTTGTGTTCCTGCTGGCCATGTGGTGGCGCAGCCTTGCGTTCCCACACAGCCTGGATTAATTGCTTTGGGGGTGACATTTCTCTCCGGACCATCAAAAATTTTTCACGGACCACCAGTGGTCCCTGGCCCACTGGTTGGCGACCACTGCCCTGGATCATTCATTCACTTATTGCCCTCTTCCTGTTTCCTACATATCCTGTAACCCCTTAGTTTATAACTCTTGCTCTGACACCTAACTGCCCTGTGCTTTGGGGAATGTGTAAGAGGGGAGGGCCATCTCTTTTGTCTCAGCTCTGAAGCCTCCAGAGAGAAGTGCCTGGGAACAGTCCTTTATCTCCTTTCCAGGATGACCGTCTTCCCAACATCTTCACACCTGTGGATTGGCTCATTCAACATCGGACTGAGGGGAGGGGTCTCTAACTCCTTTATCCTAACGGAATTGCCTAAGGGGACCTTAGAGCCTGCTTAGCTTTTGTCTTGCAATCACTTCTTTTCAATAAAAGATCCCTTTTGAAGTGCTGCTATCTCAAGAGTCTGTTCTTTCTTGAGTGGGGAGTAGAGGCAGGACTTTACAAACAGATCTAGGCAAGGGTTTCCCCAGAAACAGAAGTGCTGCCTTCACAACAGGATAGACAACCCTATAACGTCCTTTCTTTTTCGCAAATGGCCTGACAAGCATAACCTGTGGGGATGAGCAACTTCCTTTCTAAATCAATCAATCGATCAATCAAACTAGCCACAAGTATAGAAAAAGTGGCCCTAGCAATTTACTCTCTGTGTCTGTGTAACATAAGGAGTCCTGGTGGCGCAATGGTTAGAATGCGGTACTGCAGGCCAACTCTGCCCACAGACAGGAGTTTCATCCTGACGGACTCAAGATTGATTCAGCCTTCCATCCTTCTGAGTTCAGTTAAATGAGGACCTAGATTGTTGGGGGAAGGATGCTTGGGGGTAAACTGCGCAAAGAGGGCTGTAAAGCACTATGAAGCGGTATATAAATCCACGTGCTATCTGATAAATTTACTCCAGGAACTGTGGTAGCTCAGGATACCTTTCAGTCTAATTTCTGAGATCTCCCATTGAAATCATAGAGTTGGAAGAAGCTATTTAAACCAGAGTTCAAATCTCATTCAGTACAGGAACCAGAGTGGCCCCAATAAATGGCTGCCCAACCTCTGCTGAACATTAGCAATGAAGAGAAACCCACCACTTCTCTGGGTCATCAATTCCACTCTCAAGCTGCTATTATTTTATAACATTGAAGTAGAATCTATTTTCTTTTATTGAAATCTATTATTCCATATCCTGACTAAGGAGAGCAGATATAGACTTGTGTGACATATCCCAAAGGTGCTTTTTTGGGACTTTCTTGGCTTTTCTTTTATTGAAAACACTTTACTTCTCATTCAGGAGGAACTGAACTTCCTCATGAGATTCTGAGATGAGAATCAAAGTGTTTTCAAAGAAAAGAAAAACCAAGGAAGTCCAGCTGCCCTTTGGAAAAGGCCTCTGGAACAATCATGACCTGGCTGATTGTTCTGACCAAGGCTTCCTGAGACAGTAACAATCACATGCTGTTCCCAAAGATTTTTTTTTATTTCAACGGTTGTGAATTCTATGCATTCAGTCCGTAATGAGTCCCAAACAGTTTGTGAATAGTCCAACAGAAGTCTGCCACAGTATTTCAGGATAAGGCTGATAAGCATCCACCTTTATTTCCCTTGAAATGTTGCCAACAACTAAATCGCCAATTAGTTGTGCAAGGCCAAATGGAGCACAGAATCAACACGGAGGTTCAGATTTTAAACCGACCAGAACGAACAAAGTTGCTTCCTGAAAAGGTTCATGTCCCTTTGCTCCTCCTTTATATCTTATGGGAGGGCGAATCATTTCCAAGCCTCACTCCCAAGTTGCCCCTTCTGGCAGCTCTGTGCAAGCACGCACTGGGAACAGGCTCCCCCTGTTCCTCTGCCTTGCTGATGTCAGATTCTGGAAGCTCCAGGGTCAGCACATAACACTCAGACGGCCCTGGCCCCATCTCTGTGTCAGACGCAGATACCTTGTCCAAGCCCTCCCCAGACCCCCGGACTGGCCCATGGTCTTCCGCACTGTCTGACTCTGCTGCCAGCTCCACAGGCCACCGACAGACCACAACACTGATTGAGAATCTCCATAAATACCTGCATTTGAAGAGGGCTACTTTATCCCCTCCCACACTGCTATTCCCCAGGCAAAACATTTCTAGCCAATCCACTCTCTCCTTGTCCTTCTCTGCTCCTTTTCTTCTCAGTTATCTGGTGGGAGCACAGACTGGGTCCTGGTGCTCATGGCTCCTTTTTGGTATTTTGAAATCACTTTGCAAGGAGCTAGGATGGGGAGAGATCAAACACCAGACCTCTCTTGGCCATAAATCTTCACAAACCTGATGTGAGGCAAAGGCCACCCAGGGATTTACATTTGGGCAGTAAGCATCCTTAACCAGTTCAGCTTCTTGTACAAAACCAGTTTCCAAGGTAAAAAGCTTATTCTCTCGTTCACTCTTCTCTTGTTCTTTCGTTCACTCAAGCACTCCCATCACACAAAAATCCACTCCCAACTGCATAACAATGCTACACAATGCTGTAATACATTCCCTTAATTAAAAAGAGGCAGTAACTCATAGAAATGAATCTCACAGCCACAATAATTAAAATATATGAGTTGGCCATTTGGAAAAATCAATGCTTCTCTTGCTGGCTCATCTCTGGTGTAAACTAAACCCAGCTCCAGGGGACTCAGTAGAGAAGCATGATCTGGCTTAGGAGGAAAAACATGGAATCCTTCCATCTCATCTCCTGCCAGGAAAAAGAAAGTAGATTATAGCAATAGCACTTACAGCTTAAATTAAGGGCATAATGGGGGGATTGTTGGGGGGGGAGGCGTGGAAGAGACGGAGAGGATGGAAACTAAAGTCAAGAGCAGAGTGTCAACCCTGAAGCTGACTTGGCTGTAGCTGTTTTCTTTTCTGAAGTTTTTTTACTCCTAACTTTTCACATGGCTTCAAGCTTGACATAGCTTGGAGCTGAAGTGGGGTAGAGATAGATGGGGTTTTGTAGCCAAAACAAAATAGTTCACTCATGAGTCAAGGATGTTCCAACTGCTGGCTGCCAGAGGAGGAGGAAAGGAGTGATCAAGCAACCAGCTGGTATCTGGATTGGAGAATGTGATTTATTGTTTGGGGAAAGTGGTAACTTTCACTTTTAATGAGCTGTAAAGCATGGGAATCCTCAGAGCTGGCTTTCCACCAGTTGGTGCCAAGATGATATCTCCTAATAAAACTGTTCTTTGAGGAGCCTACTTGCCTATGAGTTCTGTTTGCGTTGGGTGTACTACTTGGAACCTTGACACAGAGTCCCAATAGGAAAGGGACCTTGGAGGTTCCTTTCCCAAATAAAATCACGATGCTCTGTTTTATTTTCCTCTCCCTTTTTAGGAAAAGTAGTAACTGGGGAAGCCACAGAATTTGGTGTCAAAATCAGAAAGGGGAGGTAGTGATGATTCTGAAAACAAATCAGAAAATAATGTGCTGTAATGAAGCTTGGAGAGAAAGGCTGCAGGGGAGAATGACTAGTGAAACATGGTGTCCAATTCTGGTCATCATAATATAAAAAAGAAATTGAGACTCTGGAAAGACTGCAGAGAAGAGCAACAAAAATGATTAGGGGGCTGGAGGCTATTGCAGGAATCGAGTATGTCTAGTTTAATGAAAAGAAGGACTGGAGTGACAAAATAGCAGTATCCCAATATTTGAAGGGCTGCCATAAAGAAGAGGGTGTCAGCCTAATTTCCAAAGCACCTGAAGGCAGGACAAGAAACAGTGGATGGAAACTAATCAAGGAGAAAAGCTACCTAGAAACTTCCGGACAGCGAGAACAATTAAGAGTCATGGATGTTCCATCACTGCAGGTCTTGTAAGAAGAGACTGGTCAGCCATTTGTCTGGAATTATCTAGGGTCTCCTGCTCAATCAGGAGGTTGGACTAGAAGACCACCACGGTCCCTTCCAGCTTTGATGGTCTATGTCCATGATAGTAAACCTATAGCACACATGCTGGAAGAGGCATGCAGAGCCACTTCTGCCAGCATGCGAGAGGTTGCCTGGAAGAGCCCCACTGCGCATGTATGCACACACCACTGCCTGACAGCTGATTGTCAGGAATCTGGTGTGCCTGTGCAGGGGCAGGGGCGCAGAAGATGCGCGCGCATGCACAGAGACACGCAGCTTGTGCAGGAGGATCTCATGAGTATGTGCAGAGATGCACGACGCGTGGGGGGACCATGCACGCATGTGCAGAGATGTGTGGTGCACACGGGTTGGTCTTGTGCACATGTGCAGGGGGCATGGGGGGACCAGCACGCAATGCCTTCTGGGTGATGGCATGCATGTGCGCTCGCATGAGAGTGTGTGCAATTTTTGGCACAGGAGCCAAAAAAGGTTAACCACCACTGGTCTATGTTGTTCTAGTGACCTTCCTTCATGCACATTTTTTTCCTAGATGCTGAGTGTCAAATGGAAACACAGTTTGCACACCTAAGGCTGCTTGTGAACAATGCTTCCAAGAGATGGCAAGCCCCAGAATCCCCCTGTGGGCTGTTAGCTATTGCAAATATCTGGAGTTTGTCAAGCGTGGCTTTGACAGAAAGCTGATGCACCCAAACATTCCTCTCAATCAAATAACAGCTAGAAGATGCCCTTGGATCTGCAGAATCCAATAAAGGAGGAGAGGACACGGTGATCAGTCTCAGAGGATAGGCGAAAGACAGCAGAAAACCTGCAGGTGCCAAGAACAGCCCGCTTGTCCTTAGGCTTCAAGCAGAGAGCGGAGAGAACAGGCAGACTAATTTCAGAGGATGCCAAAGGATACTCCTTGTCACCTGGTTTTCTATGAGGTACGTTGAGAACATGATGCTCTACCGGAATTGGAGAGACATAATTCAGCCAGTCTACAATATAGTGAGAGAAGCTTCTCTTTTTCAATCCTGATTTGGCTGAACTCTGCTCTATCACCTTCCTACACTCTGAATGCTGTACTTAATAGGGATTTTTCCTTTTATGGACAATGTACACGGATTGCCTTTCTGACATATATTATTTATTGCAGGAAGTGAATAATTATATTTTAGAAAATATTTCTCCAACTCTTATAAATATGTATGGGGAAGAAAAATAACCAATGGCAATTTCCCTTTCTCTTCTCATTTTAAAAAAGACTGAAATATGCTTGGGTGCTAATGAGCAGAGACTCTTTTTAGAGTTAATGATGGTTCAACCTGGGTCACCTTCTGCCTGTGTCAGAAGATGCCTTATGACCCACTTAAGATAGCAAATAACTTTCCACTCCTTGGGTAACAACCTTTGCTGTCTGCAGCGAGACAACACAAGCATAAATAGGCAAGTCGGCAGAGAAGCATGTCCTTTCCTATTGCTCAGCACTTGGGACTTCTGGCTCTTGAAATCATTCAGGCATAACATGTCAGAGAGGAAAAGCAAGAGGGGAACCTAGCCTGGTTCAAGGCAGCGGTAGGAGTGAGACCAGCAACCTCAAGGAATGTTCTGACCCAAACCTTGTTGCAAGGAAACAAACATGAAATAGAGATAACAGCAAAACTTTTTAATTATTCTGTACGAATTCCATTCCTTCCTGGTTAAAAGGCTGTTTCAAACTAATTATATCTCTGATAAGAATGAGCCTTGCCAAAGTTTTGCAAGAACACTAAAGTTGCCAAGAAATATTTCAAACACAAAGGGTCTCCAAACACCAACCAAGATATTCTGAACGTCCACAAGGCTTGAGTGCAAAAACTTTTTGATTCCTGCAAAGAACTCTGGTTTCTCAGCTGGCTTTTATCCCTTAAGGGAGGGGCCATTACCTTGCAGCCTTACTCCCAAATCACCCGTGCTACTGCAGCTGCTCTTTCCTTCAAGCAGCCCTGTGCGCACGCGCATTGGGCACAGGCTCCTCGGGGGCCTCTTCCTCACTGCTGCCAGCCTCCACAATCTCCAAATGCAGCATTCCACTCCCTGATGGTCCTGGGCCCATCCCTGCATCACATGCAGTTCCCTTATCTGAGCCCTCGCTCTCTAAGACCTCAGCTGTCCACACCTGCTACCGGCGAACCACAACAAGGAATGGACAGACTTGACCAAGCCGTTTCTTCTCGTGGATTTGGGTGATGACATATTGATCGTCCTTCCTGGTTCCCACCTTCAGTAGAAAGCAGCTGCTGTCCTTCGGTTGCTTCTAGAACAGGTTCCATTAGGGGAATGCCTCTGGAGGTGTAGCTGCTTGGGATTTTCAAGACTTTGGGCAAAGTTCCCAAGCAAGCAGCTACAGGATACAGAAGTACTTTGGTCCTCAGGAGCACTTTACACATCAGGAAGTAACAGGTGAAAGAGGGTGAGAAGAGCAGATTCCTTTAGGATTTCTCAGCTTTTTGTAAATGTATTGATTTTAATTAATGGAGTATTTAATTGATTAGTGTCATGCTTCATTTATTTCGATGTATTATTTTGATGTGTTCCTCTTGCACTGGCATTACTTGGGTTATTTTATTGTAAATCATTGCACGTTCATTATGATTTGGTGGCATATATGTTCAATTTGAAAATAAATAAAATCAGAAGTTGCTGATACAAGGGGCATGGAAACTTATGGGCTTAAACCATTTGCCTTCATCCTCAGTTGTAAGCTAGAATTTTGAGGAAGCAGGATTTTCCAAGTAATAATAATTATAATAATATCTGCCACATAACGCTCCAGATTTAACAACTGTAGATAAGAAGGACAAAAAAGTCTGGATAGTGGACGTGGCAATGCCTGGAAAGAGCAGAATAGAAGAGAAAGAACTGGAGAAGGTAACAAAATACAAAGCTCAGCAAGCAGAAATAGGACTGTGGCAAAAGAAAGCAAAGATAGTACCGACAGTAATAGGTTCCTTGGGTGCAATCCCAAAACAACTGGAGCACCACTTGAATACCATTAGCATTGACAAAATTACCATCAATCAATTACAAAAGGCAGCTTTACTTGGGACAGCTTCCGTCCTGTGGCGATATCTGTAGCATCATCAAGCACCCATATCTGTCTCTCCCAGGTCCTTGGAAAGGACTTGATAAGTAGACAAAAATGCCAAATCCAGTCTGATCATCTAGTTGAATATGTGATGAACCACAATTGTTCCAGGAAATAATCAATTCTGTTTTATTCATCACTTCAGGTTTACTACGTTGTTTAAGTAATACCGGTGTGTATGTTTACCTTACAGATTGCAATATTTTAGGTAATGCAAGTGCATGACAGTAGTACACAATCACAGTTGTGCATGTTACATTTTTATTATAGAGATTTCTTGTTATGCTAACATTTTATCTCACCCATTTGATTTTACTTTTGTGCTATATATTTTCAAAGTTAATGGTCTTTGCCTTTCAAAGTCTTTCAAAGTCTTTTATTATATTACTTTCCTCGAGGCATCATAGATTTATGTTGCTCAGTTACTTGACAATGTTTGTTAACTACAGTTCAATAAATAAAAGCACAACAAAAAAGCAACTCATAGCAGCCTTTATAAGAATAATAAATAAATCATTAACACTAGAAAAAATATTATTTTTACTTTGAATAAAATATTAAGTTCTGTGAATAGTTTTGGATAAAGTTTAAATAGTTTCCAACAAAATTAAAAATATTATTGCAAAATAACACAATATAGAAGTGTCAAGATTTCAAAATATTTATTTATTAGAGGAATGGAATGGAATGGAAGGGAACGGAACGGAAGGGAAGGGAAGGGAAGGGAAGGGAAGGGAAGGGAAGGGAAGGGAAGGGAAGAGAAGAGAAGAGAAGAGAAGAGAAGAGAAGAGAAGAGAAGAGAAGAGAAGAGAAGAGAAGAGAAGAGAAGAGAAGAGAAGAGAAGAGAAGAGAAGAGAAGAGAAGAGAAGAGAAGAGAAGAGAAGAGAAGTAAGAGCTGAAAGAGTTTGTTGCTTGGAGGTCTTCTAGTCCTGCTCAAGCAAGAGAATCTATACCATCTAAAACAAGTGACTGTCCAATTTCTTCTCAAAAACCACCAATGATGGAGTGCACATGATTTCTGGATGCAAGTTGTTCCACTGGTTAATTGTCCTTACTGTTAGATGAATCTGGCTTTCCCCTTGACTTTGCTTGGTGGAAAAGGTGATCACGTAATCCCAGGATCCTGCAACCATCATGAATATGAGTCAGTTGCCAAGTATCTAGATTTTGATCATGTGAACCATGGGGATGCTGGCAAGATTGTGAGAAAAATGATCATAAGTCACATTTTTGAATGCCTCTGTAACTTTGGTCAGTAAACGAATGGTTGTAAGTCAAGGGCAACCTGTATCTACTGAGTAAATTGTGTTGTGTATACAAATAGGCATATCTGTCCATCAAAGTCACTTATGTCTTGGATTCTCTCTACATCTTTGAGATACACTGTTTAGATGCTGACGGGTTTGGAGCAGTTCTTTGTTTTTATCTTAAGCTTTTATCTCCTTTGCTGTTCAATGTTCTACATGTAACTATTCAAAGCAACAAAAGGAAATTGTCCCTTATCTTTTCCCCTTTTTAATAAAGTGATTTTAGTTCTCATTTGTGGGATGGATCTGTATCCAAAGGCATGAGGCACATTCCCCTCGCCAGACACTCACCCTGAAGAGCCACCAGACAGTTGGTTTCCTGCTTCATAGTTGCCTTTTCCTCTCATCAGCCCTCAAGGTCCATGGGGATGTTGCCTCTCCCCACCCCCACCCCACCCCACCAGGCTGAAAGGTTTGGGTGGGAACTAAAGGCATATCTCTGGAGAAAAGGATGGGAGCAGCTACACCAAAGCAGGGCCCAGGAGACCCACATCTAAGAAGGCTTCTGAGGAAGGAGGTCCAAGGCTCTCACCCTCCAGACCCAGCTATGCCCTCTCAGGCAGTACCAAGCAGGGCTGACAGGCAGAGCACCACATCTCCTCCTTAACACCATTTAAGAACGACTGAGGGAAGCTCTTCTCCAAAGTACCTGAGGGCAGGACAAAAAGCAATGGATGGAAGCTCATCAGAGGAAGACTCGACCTAGAACTAAGGAGGAATTTCCTGACAGTGAGAACAATTAACTAGTGGAACAGCTTGCCTTCCAGAAGTTGTGGGTGCTGTATTGCTGGAGGTTTTCAAGAAGAGACAGCCATTTGTCTAGAATGGTATAAGGTATCCTGCTTGAGCAGGGGATTGGACTAGAAGACCTCCAAGGTCCCTTCCAACTCTTGTTATTGTGTAATTCTATAAGGAAGTTAAAAGATGGTTAGAGTTGGGGTTGCTATGAATTTTCTGGAACAGAGCAGTTCCTGGGAAAATCTTAAAGCAACTTGTAAAGGCCATCCTGGAGCACCTTTGTGATTTTGGCTCTCTAGGGAGGCTACCCTTAGCAATTGCCCATGACCACATTTGGGCACCTGAGACATACAGCACCTTGGCTGAACTCAGAAATCTACTGTATCTTTTCTTTTATGTATATTGAGAGCATTTGCAGCAAGACAAATTCCTTGTGTGTCCAATCACACTTGGCCAATAAAGAATTCTAATCTAATCTACTGGAGACCAGCAGGGTTTCCCCAGGGAGTCAAAGAAGTCAAGGTTGTGGCTGTGACTACAAACTGAAGCTCCACTGTTCAAGAGGGAGGGGGATTGGCACTGATCACACAGTTTTCTGCCATACCACCACTCCAGAAAGCCTTGGGAGCCACCACTCTGATAAGAGGTGTTATTCATTCTCATATCCTTCTGTATTGAAGCACCCGTGTCAGGTGCAGAAAATCAAAGACCCAGGTTGTGCAAATGAATTTATAGCATGATAAAACTCTTGTTCAGAGTATTGCAGCATACATTTAGTGCCAGAAAAGAAAACACAGATGACTGAGGCTGCATTTAACTTCTTTATAAACATATAAAGTAAATTTTACAATACCAGTTGTAGATTTCTCCAACATGGAGCAAACTCAAACAGAAGCAGACATGTTACAGGTTCAGAGCAGAACAGCAACTCAGGAGCTCAGAAACAGACATCAGTTTCACTTTAGTTCAGCAGGCAAACAAGACACACAGCAGAGGAGAGAAGCAGTTTCATTTTCAATAGACACACTCAGAGCTTTTCATAGCTTCCGAGCTGCAGAATTTAATATAGAGCCATGCCTAAGCTACTTCTAGTTTCAGTTTCCAAACAGTCCTCATTGGTTGACTTAGTTGCTATGCTCTATTCTAGTTCATGAATATATATTCTGACAACTCTACAAGAATCTGAACAGTAATGGTCAAAGCAAGTTGGCAATATATAAATGTCAACAGATCTCAAGGTAGACTGGACTTAGATCTATTATGGGTTTTGAGACTGATGATCTGCTTGACTCCTCCCTCAGGCTCAGCCTTGTCATGTCCTACAACCAAACTCCAAGCTCACTGTTATATTCTAAACTTGTTACAATGGCTATGCCTCCTTCAAGAACATACGTGTCAGATCTGGGTATCTGCCATTCTTCGATGGAAGAAAAGGGGGGCTGGATTTGATACATTTAATTCTTTTCCTCTCTATGCATCCTAAATATCTTATTTTTACAGTGTCTTTTGTATAACTTTTTACACAATTTATAACCATTGCCTAGTGTCCCAAATGCCTGGAAAAGTCTCACCTCTTGGGCAGATGCAAGGGGGAAACCCTGGGAAACTTTCCTTATCTGCTTTCTCAGAGAGACTGGTATAATAACATATTCACACCTGTGGATTGGTGGAATCCACATCAAACTGCTGGGATAGGTCTCTAATCCCCTTTATCCTAGTTGCATGCCCTGAGGGACCTCAGATCCTGCTTTGAATTATGACTTGCTTTTACCTCCCTTCAATAAAAAAACTCCATTTGAAATACAAAGTTTTCAAGAGTCTATACTTATTTTTTGAAGAGCAGAGAGGCTGTTCCTTACATAAAGCAAGATCTGCAATAGTGGTCAACCTGAAGAAGAATCCAACCCCCAAACTTTACTCTACTGAAGGGACCCTGCAACGATGTCCAAACAAAGCAGTGAACAAGGGGAAGCCAAGTGCTGGGGAGAAACCTTGACAACTACCCAACCCGACACCGGCTGCATATGTCCCATCAAAGACATTGAAGCTATCTTCAAAAGTTCTATGAAGCCTCAATGGTCTATCGGCATAGGGTAAAGGGACAGCTGGGATGGAAGAGCCAAGGGATCCAGGGAAGAGCCAGGGGGTGGAAGAGCTGGGATGGAAGAGCCAGGGGAGTTTACCTGCAGTAGCCGTAAACCCGGATGGAAAAGGGAACTGGAAGCCCTTTCTGATCAGGAAGAACTGATTGAGGAACCGCTGGTGGATAACTGATTGAAGTGGTACATAAACCATCTCGTTTGGGAAGTCCTGGAAAACCTCAATACCCGATATGAACCGGGTCGTCAACAGATAGCAAGCAAACCAGCAACCGAGGGAGCCTGAGCCATCACCCCTGATCCAGCTAAGGCTGATCGAACAACTGACTAAACTGGAGGACCAACAGCCATGCCAGGTACCTGACCTCCTGCCATTCCAAAGCAGGGGATTAACCCCAGGCCAACCCAGAGACCTATAACTGAAGAGAAAGATCCTGCCCTTGGGGTTAAAATTTGATGCAGATGCCCAGAAGTTGGGTTTTTCCTGACTCAAGTCCTCATCTACATGCAAGAATATGGGCTGAACTTCCCAACACAGGGGACATGAGGGCGAGTCATCACCCTAACTCTAGAAGGGGTAGCAGCCAGATGGATGGTGCCCCTCCACAACATCGATGCTCCAGAGCTGTGGAATCTCAATCAATTCATGACAGCCCTACGCCATCCCTTTGAAGACCCTCTCGCCAATCACAAAGCCCACAATCACATTAGGGTCATAAAGCAGAGCCATCACCCTGTATCCAAATACCCTGAGGAATTCCGTGACCTGGCCAGCTGAGTCAACTAGCCAGAAGATGTTCTAGTCTGCTGGTTCAAAGATGGACTCAACAATGACCTATACACTGCCTGCCTGGCCCGTGGGGCCCCTAGCCACCTGCATGAATGGTACCTGGTGGCAGAGGAGGCAGAGATCAATATGACCCAAAACCAGTACTGCACCAGCAGGGCTTGGAGAAGATCACCACCCCAGGGGAAGCAGGAGTCTTTCAAACCCCAAACTGCCATGGCACCAAGACCATCTGGCTGTTTTAAGTGTGGAAAGGAAGGGCACCACACAGCAGAGTGCTGTTTGAAACCTCCCACCAGAAAGCCTGATCGCCCATCAGAGGGGAACCTGCAAAACCCAACCCCTGAGGAAAAGAAGGCACCCTGAGAAGCCAATAAGCTGTGGGGTTCTGTTCCCCTCTAAAGGAAAAAACTCCAGTGCCCCAAGGAGACTTGAGCCAGTCTGAAAGTGATCCAGAAGATGATCCACTGGTAAGCAACCCAATCGAACCACTCACTCTACCCTTAAGACTGTTTAGCCAAGGGAAGGGGGAGGAAGTAGCAGCATTACTGGACTCAGGATGCACCCATTGCCTAATCAATCCAACCCTGGTAGAGAGATTGGGGATTCACCCAAGGAGAATGAAAAACCCCATCTCTTTCTGTCAATTAGACAGGACTGTAGTGGGGGAAGGGGAGCCAGCCAGCTTGGCCACAGAACCATTACAAATAAAACTGGGTGACCATAGCAAGACCCTCACGTTCATTGTAGCCCCAGGAATGGAAGGGCCACAAGTCCTAGGACTCACATCGCTATGGTAGTGGAACCCTAAAATAAGCTGGAATAGAGGAACGTATAATTCCAGAAACATGTAACATTTGCAAACATCCCAGAGAGAGGAAAGGAAGAAAAAGAGAACAGGGAACTGGCCATGGCTGGCCAACCTACTGAGCTCACTAGCATCCTCAAAGAATACCAGGATTTGGCTGAAGTATTTAGCAAGGAGGCGTCTGATGAACTCCCACCTCATCACCCACAGATTGGGCTATTGAGATCCTGCCAGGGGCTAAACTTCCAAACAGAAAATGTACTGCATATCCCCTAGAGAACTAGATGAACTCAGAGTGTTTATCAACAAAAACCTAAAAAGGGGTTTCATTGAACTCACCCAACCGAAAATAGCAGCCCCAGTATTATTCTGTGAAAAGAAAGATGGCACTTTACACCTCTGCGTGGATTTCAGAAACCTGAACACTATCAGTGTGGAAAATATGTACCCACTCCCCTTTATGAAGGACATACTGGCCCACTTATCTAAAGGAATTTTTTTTCAAATTAGACTTATGATAGGCATACTACTGCATCAAAATTAGGAAAGGGGATAAGTGGAAGACTGCTTTTAACATCCTGCTGGGGTGGTACCAGTTTAAAGTACACCCTTTTGGATTACAAGGAGCCCCTGCCATATTTATGCAACTAATTAACGAGATGCTCCATGAACATTTGTACAAAGGGGTCCTAGTTTATCTTGATGACATTTTAATTTACAATGAAACAAAAGAAGAGCACATAAAATTAGTCTGAACAGTTCTCATGAAACTCCAAGATGCCAAACTATATCCAAAACTCTCTAAATGTGAGCTCCAACAAGAGAAAATTGACTATCTAGGACAGGGGTCTCCAACCTTGGCAACTTTAAGACCTGTGGACTTCAATTCCCAGAGTTGGGAGTTGAAGTCCACAAGTCTTAAAGTTGCTAAGATTGGAGACCCCTTATCTAGAATACAGAATATCTTACGAGGGAATAGAGATGGACCCACAAAAACTAAAAGCTGCCATCGATTGGGAACTGCCTCAAACCCACAAACAACTACAAAGTTTCCTGGGTTTTGCAAACTTTTATCATCAGTTTATTCTGGCTTTTGCAAATATCATCCTCCCCATTATGAGATTGTTAAAAAAGAAAGCGGGGGAACTGAAGCCAAGGCAACTCTTTAACTGGATGATGGAATGCCAAGCGGCATTCAAAAAACTTAAACAACTATTCTCAGCCAAACCAATCCTAAAACACCCAGACCCAGAGCAACCATTTGTGGCAATGATGCCATAACTTCAAAATAGCTGGACATTTTGGATTTGTCAAAACTCTGCACCTCATCAAAAGACAATTCTAGTGGCCATCCCTTAAAATAGACATTGAGAGCTACGTTGCTAGCTGCCCCACCTGTGCAGCTGCAAAAAGACGACAAGGAAAATCTCCAGGACTCCTACAGACTGTAGCAGAATCTTCAGCATCCTGGAGAGAGGTTTCTATGGATTTTATAGTGGAGCTGCCCAAAAGCACAGGAAACACAGTCATTTGGGTTGTAACGGACCTTTTTTCAAAACAGGTCCATTTTATACCCTGCCAGAAGATCCCAACAGCCAAGGCATTAGCAAAAAATATTTTTACTGTAGTACACATTTATCACCTCCAAGGAGCTCCCCAATGGATTATCTCAGCCAATTCACTTCCAAATTTTGGGGGGCTTTTTTAAACCTATTAGTCTCTGCCCAGGGGCTGAGCTCTTCACATCACCTCCAGATGAATGGAGCGACGGAAAGAGACAATGGAATATTAGAACAATGTTTAAGATGTTTTATTAACTACCAACAGGACAATTGGACTGATCTTTTGCCTTTTGCTGAGGTAGCTTACAATAAGTTGGTACACAGTAGCACTGGTTTCACCCCTTTCCAAGTAGCCACAGGACAAGAATTCAACCCCATGCCAGAACTACCCATCAAGGAACTGGATATCCCCTCCCTTAAGAAGTGGATAAACAACTTACAAACCATTTGACCAGTGGTCAGACTAACCCAAGAGGATAGAGCACCTTTTAAAGCTCAAGATGACAAAAAATGCAGTGAACCCAAACTGTTCAAGATTGGGGACTGTTAGGAATGTAAGTCACCTAACAGTTGGAAATACATAAACCAGGATAGACATTTTAATACTGTCTCTTTAAGGGAATGCTAAAATTGTAATTGGGTGTGGTCCCTCAAACGGCCATAAGATGGAGCCAGAAACCTGGTTTCCCAGAGTGTTGCTAGTTGCTAGTTGGTCGATGTTCTGATGTTTGCTGTTTTTGGTTACTGGACTTTGTTATTGGATTATCCCTGAAGTGAAAACTGACTGCTATAACCGTGTATGACTTGGACTGTTTGTTGGACTTTGCTTAACTGTTTACTGGAAGTAAAACCTACATTTTACTATACAGTGTAGCTGTGTGCTGTGTGTGTGTTATTCAACATTACTTTCACTATGTCTCCCTATGTGCACGCATTCTCCTAATGGGGAATTACCTCAACAGGGACTGCATATATTTATCTACAAAGTTCCTACAATCATTACAACCTTCTAAGAAACTGTGACCAAAATTCATTGGTCCATTTCCCACCACCAGAATCCTCAACCCTATCATGGTAGAACTGCTACTCCCTAAGACACTTAGACAGGTTCATCCAGTATTTCACTGCAGCCTACTCAAATCAGAAATCATTCAAAGATCAGACCCCCTTTTTCACACCTCCAACTTCCATTATGGTGGAAGGGGAACATCATTTTGAAATTAAATATATACTTGGCTCACTCACTCACTATGGCTCCACACAATACTTAGTAGCATGGAAACACCTACCCTCCTCTCAAAATGAATGGGTAGCCAAAAAACACGTAAAAGCCCCCACATTGTGATGGAAATTCCACCTGAAATATTACATTGGTCTAATTGAACAGTTCTAGACATCACAATACAAAAAAGTAATTGGATGTAAAGAAGAGCAAAAAAGATTGTAAGGGGTTTGGAGGCTAAAACCTAAGAAGAACTAAGGGAAGTAGATAAGTTTAGATAAATGAATGGAAGAGTCAGGGGAGACAAGACAGCAGTCTTCTAATGTCTCTGAGGGGCTGCCAGAGATTTTCAAGAAAAGATTGAACAACCATTTGCCTGAGATGATATAGTCTCCTGCCTTGGGGGAGTAGAAGATCTCCAAAGTCCCTTCCAACTCTATGTGATGACCCAGGGTAGGATACAAAAGCAACAAAGTCACAAAAACAGGTGAAGTCCCTTTAATTCCTTCAACTTGCCTTCAAGGTGCAATTATCATTGACTGGAGAAAAAACTCTCCCACAAACAGTTGAGAAAAGGAAGAACTTCCATTCAAACTCAAAATACATATAAATTATAAATAAGAAAAACAACAACACAATCTACGTTGAAGCAATTGAGGCAAGGCAGGATAAGGGCTTGAAGACGTCCACAGATATCAAAATACACACATTAGGAAGGACACCAGAACTCAGATAAGAACTGACAAACTAGAAATATTTTCACGTTTTGCTTTCAGCAATGGCCTGTGTGCAATTTGTCCTTTTAAACAATCCTCACGGCTGCAGCCCATGAAGGGGATCAAGGTCCTTTCCTCCCCGTAGACCACACCATTCATATTTCTCCTTTATCTGCTCCTCCCTGCGTGCCCTAGGATGAAGAAGTGATGGTCCTGGGTCTTCCTCTGAATGCCCAGCTGAGCCAGCCTGTGCCCTTCCCCAGTTTCCTCCACAGTTTCCTCTCCAGAGCCACACTCCCACTCCCTGTCGGCTGTTCCTCCTCTCCCTTGGAGTCAGATTCTAACAGGGGCATGACACTCTATGATTCTATGAATTGTTCCTTTCCCTGAAACCATGACTTCCCCATCCTTCATTTTCTCTCCATTCTAGCTTCCTCCTCATAACTGTTTATCTACCACTACAACTCTACAATCTTCACATTCACTTTTCCCCCCAATATCACCTTCCTCATCTTCCTACATGTTCACATCTTTCCTTCATTGGATACACCATACAATGGATACACCACACAGTTTTTCCTTCTTTTTTCACATATCTGCTCTTCTCCACCAGTTCAGCTCTTTCAGAGAACTTGCTAAAATTGTTTTTAAGGAGATTCGTCTTCAAAATTCTCCTGTTGTCCAAAATTTCATACAAGGCTTGCTCCGTCTTGTCACATATGCCATCTCACCAAGCCTTCTCCTTTATTTTTCAATCCCTTCCCTTTCAAAGAAATTCCCCATCAATTACAAATCTTTCAGATTTCCAAAAAGTTAAAAGAATATTAATATAAAAATTGCCAATGACCCAAATAAAAAGGATCACTAAATCCCAATGCATTTTATTGAAATCCTTGGGCCTCTGATTCCCCTTGCCTTCTGTCTTCTGAAAAGCTTCTTGACACCACTGTCCCTCCTCCAGGGCTTCCCAAGTTCAATGCTTCCTCAGCTTCTCTGATAAACTGGGAAACTGACAACTTTGCATTTAGCCCCTTCACCTTCTCTTCCCAAGGGACAATCCGCTGGCACTTGTAGCATGCGAATTTCTCAGCATTGGCAGAGAAGAAAAGAGATGTGGAACGTCCTTGCAGATGTTGAAAATATTTCCCTCTACCTCTATGTTCCTCTTCCTTGACCTCGATGAAATCCCATTTTAGATTTTTATCAATAAATGCTCTGAGTTCATTTAGTTCTCTGGGGACATGCAGTACATTTTTGGTTTGGGAAGTTTAGCCCCTGGCAGAATTTCAATGGCACCATCTGTGGTGCAATGAGGCGGGAGTTCATCGGATGCCTCCCCGCTAGAAAATCCTGGTATTCTTTGGGGATGTTAATGGGTTCAGCAGGCTGGCCGGCCATGGCTGGTTCTCTGTTCTCTTTTCTTTCCTTCCCACTCTCTGGAATATTCGCAAATGCCACATTTCTGAAAATGTATGGTTCCTCTCTTCCAGTTTATTTTTGGATTCCATTTCCATAGCCATGTGAGTCCTAGAACTAGTGGCCTTTCCATTCCCTGGGGCTACAATGAACATGAGCATCTCGCTATGGTTCCCCAGGTTTTTTTTTAAATTATTATTTATTTTATCTAATAAACATTTGACATACATTTAAAACAAACAAATCAACACACACACACACACACACACATATAAATTTTATAGCATATATTGAGCAATGGTTTCTTTTTTCTTTATCTTTATCATTGACGTGATCTACCTTGTTACATTAACTCCTTTGTTCTTTTAATGTTTAATTTTTCTATATCTTTTGTAATTAAGTGCACATCTGCTGTCATTTCCATAACTTATCCAAATATCAGATATTACCTTTTTTTAACCACTCATACCAAATATTCCATATTTCATAATAATCACTTTTGTTTATTTTTCAGCAATTTAGTTAAGCTATCCATCTCAGCACATTCATGTATTTTTTTAATTACCATATCCTCTGAAGGGGTAAAGGATAGTTTCCAATTTTGTGTGTATGTTATTCTAGCCGCAGTTATAATATGCAAAATTAGGTATTAGTATTTTTTTCTCCATGTTTGAGTCTATCATGCTTAGTAGGAAGGTTTTTGGGTTCAAGTTTTAATTTTTGTTTTCTTATATATAAGACCCAATTTCTAATAGTTCTCCAAAATTTCTGAGCACATGGGCAAGTCCACCACATGTGGAAATATGTTCCTTGTATATAGTTGCATTTCCAGCAATTGGGTGATAGGTTGGGGAACATCTTAGCCAGTCTCGCAGGAGGTAAATGCCAGCAATAAACCATTTTCAAAATAATTATTTTTGCTAATTTAATTTTTCAGGCCAAATCTTCCTGTACATCTAAATTTATCTTATGTTTTAGCAAATCTATTTCTTTTTTAATGTTTGAATTGTCAGGTTCCCCAGTTTTATTTGCTATTGTTCTGTAGCAAAACTGGTTGGTCCCCCCCACCCACTATAGTCCCGTCTAATTGGCAGAAAACAATTGGGTTTTCCATTCTCCTTAGGTGGATTCACTATTTTCCTACTGGGTGGGGTTGATTAGGCACTGGGAGCATCTTGAGTCCAGTAATGCTGCTACTTCCTCCCCCTTCCTTTGGCTGGGGAAAAACAACCTTAGGGGTAGAATGAGTGGTTCGACTGGGTCGCTTACACCAGTGGATCTCCTCGGGGCATTGGAGATTCCTCCTCTGGGTTTGGAGGGACCAAACAGCTTCTTGGCTTCTCAGGGCAGTTTCTTTTCCTCGGGGGTTGGATTTTCCAGGTTTCCCCTGATGGGTGGTCTGGCTTTCTGCCAGGGGTTCTTGAATGGCCCTCCACTGCATGGTGCCCCTCCTTTCCACACTTACCAGATGGTCTTGGAGTCATGGTGATTTGGAGTTTGAAAAATTCCCGCTTCCCCTGGAGTGGGGATTTTCTCCAAATCCTGCCGCTGTGGTACTGGTTACGGGCCATGTCTATCTTTGCCTCCTCTGCCATCCAGTATCATTCATGCAGAAGATTAGGAGCCCCATGGGCCAGGCAGGCAGTGCACCGGTCATTATTGAGTCCATCTTTGAATCAGCAGACTAGAATATCTTCTGGCCAGTCAACTTGGCCAGCCAGGTTGCAAAATTCCTCAGGGTATTTGGCTACAGGATGACAGCCTTGCTTTATGACCCTAATGCGGTTGCGGGCTTTTTGATCGGCGAGGGGTCTTCAAAGTGATGGCATAGGGCTGTGATGAATGGATTGAGGTTCCTCAGCTCTGGGGCATCAAAGTTGTGGAGGGTTACCATCCATCTGGCAATCATGGCCTCGCCCCTGGGTGCATGCATAATAGATTTGAGAATTTCACCCCAAGTTCGGCTCTGCCGTTGATCAACCCCTCTCAGCAGGATTAAGCTGGTCCTCCCTTTCCATCCATTGTCTCAGCTGTAGGGATTGATGGAGGTCAATTCTCTGCTCGTTCCTTAGCGGCCGGTCATCCACATAGGGGGCTTCCCTCAGGGAAAGACCATTTCAGGCGGTCATCCGCCGCGGGGCAACCCTGTGGGAGCGTACTGGGCGGCGGGAGGTTGACGATGGCAGCAGGCGGTCCCGTAAGTACCCAGGTCCCGAGCCATGGAGCACTTTAAATACCATCAGTACCACCTTGAATCGAATCCGGAAGGCCACAGGAAGCCAGTGCAGCCTGCGGAGAAGCGGTGTGACGTGGGAGCTCCGAGGAGCGCCCACAATCACCCACGCGGCTGCATTCTGAACTAACTGCAACCTCCGGAGACTCTTCAAGGGGAGCCCCATGTAGAGAGCATTGCAATAATCCAGGCGGGAGATAACGAGGGCGGAAGTGACTGTGCGAAGTGCGCCCAGATCCAGAAAGGGCTGCAACTGGTAAATCAGACGAATCTGATAAAAAGCCCCCCTGGCGATGGCTGCAATATGTTCTTCTAAAGACAGCCGTACGTCCAGGAGGACACCCAAGTTGCGCGCCCTTTCCACGGGGGTCAAGATCTCTCCCCCATGGCCAGCGAAGGAACCAGCTGGCTGTATCTGGGCGCAGGAAACCACAGCCACTCGGTTTTGGTCGGGTTGAGACGAAGCCTCCGCACGGCCTCCAGGCAATGGGACATCACTTCGACGGCTTCGTTGGGGTGGCCCGGGGTGGAGATGTACAGCTGAGTATCATCAGCGTACTGATGGAACTCCACCCCGAAGCCACGGATGACCTCACCCAGCGGCTTTACATAAATGTTGAACAGCAGGGGCGAGAGCACCGACCCCTGAGGAACCCCACATCGTAGGGGCCTCGGGGCCGATCTCTGCCCGCCCGTCAACACAAATTGCGAGCGGTCGGAGAGGAAGGAGGTGAACCACCACAACACGGTGCCCCCCACCCCCAACCCCTCCAACCGCCGCAATAGGATACTGTGGTCGACAGTATCAAAAGCCGCTGAGAGATCTAACAGGACCAGGACAGAGGAACAACCCCTGTCCCGGGCCCTCCAGAGGTCATCTACCAAAGCGACCAACGCCGTCTCCGTGCTGTGCCCGGGCCTGAAGCCCAATTGGAGGGGGTCGAGATAACTCGCTTCATCCAGGTACTGCGGGAACTGATGTGCCACCACACTCTCAACAACCTTCGCAACAAAGCGAAGGTTGGAGACAGGACGATAGTTAGATAATAATGCTGGGTCCAGGGACGGTTTCTTGAGGAGGGGCCGAACCACCGCCTCTTTCAAGGCGGCGGGTAATAGCCCCTCTCTCAAGGAAGCGTTTATAATACCCTGGAACCAGCCTCGTGTCACCTCCCAAGTGGCCAAGACCAGCCAGGAGGGGCACGGGTCCAGCAAACAGGTGGTGGCATTCAGTCCCCCCAGTATCCTGTCCACGTCCTCAACAGTAACAGGATCGAACTCAACCCAGTTGACCGCACCGGTATCCACCCCCGCCCCCCCGCCCGGAGATGCCCAGTCGGAGTCCAGCTCGTCCCGGATCTGAGCGATTTTATCCTGCAGAAACCTAGAAAACTCCTCAGCCCGTCCCTGCAAGGGGTCCTCCCGCGCTCCCACCTCCAGTAGGGAGCGGGTCACCCTAAACAGGGCGGCTGGGCGGTTTTCCACAGACGCAATAAGGGTGGAGAGGTAAGATCTCCTCGCCTTCCTTATCGCCACTAAATACGTCTTAATATAAGATCGTAATAGTGTTTGGTCAGACCCAGAGCGGCTGGCCCTCCAACTGCTCTCTAGGCGTCTTTTCCGGCGCTTCATCTCCCTTAGCTCCTCAGAAAACCAAGGAGCCACTTGGGATCGGCACCGGGTCAGAGGCCGCAAGGGCACGACCCGGTCAAGGGCCCCAGCAGCCACCCTATCCCAGGTGGCGACCAAGCCCTCAACCGAATCGTGTGTGTGAGCTTCGGGAAATGGCCCAAGCTCCGTCAGGAACCTATCAGGGTCCATCAGGCGCCTGGGGCGGTACCATTTTAATGGTCCCGCCTCCCTGCGGTCAGGGGGTGCGGAACGGAAGTCGAGTTTCAGGAGCGAGTGATCGCCTGATAGGTTCTACAAGCTAATCCCCATCCCAGATCATCTGCCGATCAGGACAAAAAACAGATCCAGGTGGACCAGTGGTGGGTCCGAGATTAAGGGCAGACCCATGGCCTCATGGAGCCATCTCTTGAGCAGTATCCGAGGCACCGCCGGCAGATGGCAAGTTAAATCCCCATGACCATAGCCGGGGGTCCCAACGCCACGCCAGCTATGACCTCAAGGAGCTCAAGCAGGCCGCTGCCGCATGCAGGGAGCCAGGTATTGAACCTTGGGACAACTGCACGAAAGGGCTCACACCGGTGTCTGACACAGTGGCTTCCTCGGAAGTGAGGTGACACGATCCATCTGGCAGCTGCCCCTTCTAGGGCTATGACTCGCACTCGAGCCCCCTGGGTTCTGCCTGTATTTTTGCATATATGTGAGGACTTGCACCAGGAAGAATCCCAATTTCTGGAAATCCCCATCGAATTTCACCCCCAAGGACAAGTTCTTGCTCTGCAGTTGTAGGTCTCTGGGTTGGCGGGGGTTAATCCCCTGCTCTGGAATGGCAAGGGATCGGATACCTGGCACAGCTGCTGGTCCTCCGGCTTGGTCCATTGCTCGATTAGTCTCAGCTGGATTAGGGATGATTGCTTGGGTTCTCTCAATTTCTGGTTCACTTGCTCTCCTTCCTTAGCGACCTGGTTCATCCCGCACATTGAGGTTCTCCAGGGCTTCCCTCATGGGGCGGTTTTTGTACCATTTCAGTCAGTCATCTGCCAGCGGTTCCTCAATCCTGATTGGAAAGGGCTTCCAGCTCCATTTTTCACTCAGGTCTACGATTACAATGGGTGAGGGTTACTCCCTTGGCTCTTCTATCCCAGCTGTCTCTCTTTCCTATGCCTATAGACCATTGGAGCTTCACGGAATTTTCACAGACAGCTTCGATGTCTTCAATGGGGCACATAAAGCCAATGTCTGACTGGGTAGTTGTCGAAGTTTTTTCCCAGTATTTGGCTTCCCCTTGCTCATTGCTATGTTGTAGGGTCCCCTAGGTAGAGTGAAATTTTGGAAGGAAAAAAAAAAATTTCTTCCCCAGGTTGACCACAACTGCAGTCCCTGCTTTATGTAAGGCCCAAACTCTCTCCCCTTCAGACGATAAGAATGAACTTATGAAAACTGGGTATTTCAAAAGGAATTCTTTATTGAAAAAAGGAAGATAGGCAGGCGATATTCAAAGCAGAGTCTAATATCCCTCCAGGCATGCAGCCTAGATAAAGGGAGTTAGAACCCTCCCCTTAGTCCAGTGTGGATTTTGTCAATACAAAGAAGCAACATGTTAATTCTCCCCCCTTTTTTTCTGGGAACATAGTTGAGAAGAGCTTCCCAGGAAGTTTCTTTTGGAGCTGGAATTTTTATGGCCCCCTTCTTCTCTTGCTATCTCTCCAAGAGGTGACAAGTTTCCAGGTATCTGGGCTCTAGTCCCCAGTTGTAAGATCATGTGCAGGTTATACAGATTCAATACAAGAATTAAGATATTCAGGTTACATCAAAAAAGATTACTTGTATCAACCACCACCCCTTCTTCCATTGAAGAATGTTAGATAGACGGATCTAACATCTCTGCTCATTTGCTCACTGAGCTTATACTTAGGAAAGGGGCTTCCATCTATGCCCCAACTAGGTCATCAGCAAACAATACTCACTACCCTGAGCATTTGGGGAACAGTCAGCAGCAGCCAAGCAGGGACGATCCATCTTTTCCCATTCCTTCACTCTTTTACTGTCTCCTTCCTTCTCCTACCTCTTCTTTCGCTTCAATTAAATCATCCAGCCAAACTCTTATTGGCTCTTACCATTCATTCAGTGAACTGATGAAATTTATAAAATCAAGGACACGTAAGTCATGGGTGTGTGAATTTAGCCAATTCACAGAGCTTGCCTCTTGGAGTTGTGGTTGCTCCATTTCTGAAGGTTTTTAGGAAAAGATTGGATAAACATTTGACCAGGATGATATAAGGTCTCCTGCCATAGGCAGGGGGTTGGACTAGAAGACCTCCAAATCCCCCCTAGCCCTATGATTCTATTCTATTATGTTCTGTTCTAAATTACAACCTATTTGCTGAAGCAAACTATGGCTTATTCCAATGGAGCACTCAGGAAAGGGATGGTAGTTTATTTTACAACTTTATCATCATGGATTCTTTTATGGTTATAAAATAGCCCTTCTGACTCTCAAAAGTGTCACATATATTTTGTATGTGCTAGTACAGGCTGCCTTTCATCTGCCAGATAGATTTACACTTCCAACACTCTTGAAAAAAATTCTACTCATGATACATGACAGTGGCAATTGTTCTGACAGCTCATAGAACCGGATAGATTGACAGCCCCCATTTTGGGATTACATCCTTCAAGGAAATTTTGCTGCAGGGACAAAAGAGGCAGAAGCTCAGGAAAAGTGACTGCATGGCATCTTAGGGGCCTCCTCATGTTGTCAATAGGTTCATCTCAGACTGGAAAGCAGCCCCCGGTCCTAGTCTGACTTATCATTCCTCATCTAAAGGGCACCAATGTTTCTTATCCATAGTGGTCAAATTTATACTTAGGTAAGAAAACCCAAATGAACAGAAATAGAATAGATGCTACCTAGCTGAGCAGCAGTAACTATGAAAGGGATTTGGATGTCCTGGTGGATTATCCACTTAAGCTGAGCCGACACTGTGCTGCAGCTCCCAAAAAAGCCATTGCAGTCCTCGGCTGCATCAACAAAGGGATAGCATCAAGATCACGGAGTATTAATACTGCTTTATGATACACTAGTAAGACCACACTTGGAATACTGGATCCAGTTATGGCCACCATGGTACAAAAAAAAATACTGAGACTCTAGGAAGAGTGCAGACAAGGGCAACGAACATGATTAGGGGATTAGACTGGAGGGTAAAACATGATCAGTGGTTGCAGGAATTGGTTATGTCTAGTCTAATGAAGAAAAGGAACAGGGCGACATGATAGCAGTGTTCCAATATTTGAGGGGTTATCACAGAGAGGAGGGGGTCAATCTACTTTTCAAAGCACCTGAAGTCAGAAGAAGAAGTAACACGTGGAAGATTATCAAAGAGAGATCCAACCTAGAACTAAGGAGAAATTTCCTGACAGTGGCAATAATTAATCAGTGAAACAGCTTCCCTCCCAAAGTTGTGAGTGCTCCATCACTGGGTGTTTTCAAGAAGAGACTGGATAGCCATTTGTCCAGACTGGTACAGGGACACCTGTTTGAGCAGGGAGTTGAATTAGAAGACCTCCAAGATCCCTTCCAGTGTTGTTATTCTAAGTTCTAACTTCACCTGATAGTTTTCCAGAAAGAGCAACAGCTGCCAAAGAAAGAAAAAAAGCAAAAGAAAAAGAAAGAGAGCTATCAGAAATGGTTTTATAGGGGTATAATGATTGATTAATTAATTATATTGGCCACCCATCTTAGCCAAAGTAACTTAATCCAATATCTGGATTTGTTCAATGTGTATTAATGTCAAGATCTGTTTAAACACTCACTCCACCAGGATGGTCCTAATGCAGCAACTACGAAGCGTGGCCATAACCTGTAAAATTTAAGAGCATAAGAATATCAGCAATGCCCTCTTTGGATTGGACCCTTGGCTAGTTTAGTCCAATAATTCTCCCAATAGCACAAAGAAGCCTCACGAGTCTTCCAGCAGATGGCTTTCAGAGGCAGTCCCACTAACATCAAGACCAACAGCCATTTTCCCCCTGACTTCCATGACTTGTCTATGAATTCACGTTTTTGAAGCTATCCAAGCTGGAACCACATCTCACAGTGTGGTGTGCATGTGAAGGAGTGTGTGTGTGTGTGTGTGTGTGTGTGTGTGTGTGTGTGTGGAAATAGAGAGAATATGTCACAGAGTCATGTGGCCTTCCATATTTGTAGATCCCAACTGGCTGCATGGATTACCATCCCCAATTGGACACCAACATTTCATGTACTTATCTGGTAACCCGACAAAACACTATGCTCCCAGGATGGTACATGCTTAATATATGAAAAGAAATACAAAGATAAAAAAAATTAAAACAATGCAGTTATAACAGCAGGAGACAATGGTGAGGCTACACAATTATAACATTTAACAAAGGACATACATAGAGGACAAAGCTATTTCACCCAATGGAAAGCTTTGAACTCAAAGGCTTTGCAATAATTAACAGATATGTCAAATTGTGTTCAGGAATGAGCTTGACTCACAGCAGAGGCGGACAAAACAAAAAGAGAAGGAACGAGGCAGACGAAAATCAACTCCAAATTAGGCAGATGGTGCTGCTGTCATCAGCAGGCACCACAGTGAGAACTGATCGCCCTTTTCAGAGCAGCAAGATGGGAGCAAAGGGCCCTCCACAGAGTGGAGCAGTGGGGTGGGCCCAGAGTAATTAAATACACAAAGAACCACGTATTAGATTTACATGTTAGAAAATGAATGTTGATAGGACTATCGGATTGCACGATACCTTTGCAGTTCAAAGAACTCCCTTCTTTCCAATGCCTGGATCAGAAGCCACACTTTGAAAAGCTGAAGACATCTCTCTTCATCTTCCCTAAGTGAATTTGTTTAAGGACTTGACAATTGCAGTCAAGGGAATCAGGATTTATTGGAAAATAAAACAGCCTTCAGTAACTTCCAGGAGAGGACAGGGAGAATGACGGTCCTGTCATCTTGCATTGCTTGTAAACTGTATTTGACCCTTTGCTTAGAGCAGAAATGAAACAGGTTGGCTCCAGGTTAACAAAGGAGGGAGATAGGATTTTATATTCTCCCCTTATTTATTCTATCTATACACTAAATATATATTGAAAGATGAGCCTGGTTTTAAAGCTGAAGGAAGAAACATCAGTTAACCACTGCTATACTGATGATATGTGCACGACCTTCTACTTGCACTCAAAAAACACAGCAAAAAATGGCACTAAAATTAAATGTAAAGAGGACCAAGCTAATGAAAACAGGTAGAACAAGCCACCTGAGAATTGATCATGAAGATACCAAATGGTGGAGAATTTCTGCTTTTTAGGATAAACAGTTAAGGAACAAACATTTAAGAAATATGCCAGAGTGGCCCTTGGTAGAACAGCTGTGAAGATCTGGGAAAATTGCTCCAGGTGACTCCTGTCTTGATCAGAGAGTTGGACTGGAAAACCTCCAAGGTCTCCCACAGTCTTATGAATCTCTGATTCTCCCTGGAGGCATAAATGACTAGGTTCAAATTATCCTACTTCAGACACATGACCCAAAGACCCAGGATCTGGAACCTTAACTGACAATCAACTCCTGAAAGTTCACTGTCCAGGTTTCTGAGACTATAGAAAATTCCTGAAACTATCCTACCAATTGTTCTTCCGATAAACTGGCAACTTATAATTCATCACATGGACCATGCCAGCCATTTCTGAATGGATAAGCCATATATTCTCCATGGCAGCCATTTTTTTTACAACTACAGAACATTTTTCCTCAAGTCCTCTTGAGGGGGTACTCTGCTGCCTTCATATCCCAGGTCTTGACTCAAGTGGCTTCGGAAAGGGGGTACCCCTTCCACTGCACAAGGTACTGCAGCCTGCCCCTATTCAATCTTGAATCCAGGATCTTCTTGCATCTCCCCTTGCACCAACTATTGGTTTTGGGGCTGCCCAATCTGGAAGCCTACCGCTGGTTTAACAAATTGCTGTGAAAAACTGGATGTATTTTCCTTAGCAAGCGAGGGAGTTTAAGTGCACTGTAACCAGGTTGATTACGTTCACTATAGGAAAAGACCCTATGAATTTCAGGCCTAGTGTCCTGCAAGGGAGTTTTAACTTCAGGTACTTCGTTGAGATGTAGACCTTGCTCCCAACTTAGAATGGCACTTGGGGGCTGTGGCATTTGTCGGCTTGTGCTTTATGGGTTTTTGCCGCTTCTTGCAAAGCCCGCTTGGTATTTTCCCAACCCTCCTTCAATGACTCATTTAGTGCAGGGGTTGTCAGTATTCCAGAAAACCTCCATTCCAACAAATAACTCCAAGACAGATATCTTCTCAAAAGTTCTGTTTTATTTAGATAGTAAACTGGTATATCTGGGGAATCCCAAATCTGAAAGTTCTGAGCTTCCGTGCAATAAGTAAAAAAAACTCCAAATCCACCCCCTGCAGCCATCATCCCATCACATTCCCCAATCACCATCCATCCCAACTTGAGTCTTCCCCTCACCCAGGTGCAGAATAACATGACCTTGACTTAAAAGAAGAATGCTATTATGTCTAACCACATACTCTCCAAGAAATTGTTCCCTCCCATTTTCCCAGGCTCAAGAATGTGGCAGTGTGGAAGCTTCTGGTCTAAATATGGCTTCCAAAGCTGACAGGGGAATCACACTCAATGCCCAAGGGCCAGATCCAGCCCACGGGGTGTTTAGATCTGGCCCTCAGGGCCACCCTGGAAATAGCTAAGGACTGGTCCATGGTGCCTCTGCCAGTGCAAACGCGGCCCTCCTGATTTCCATTTTTGCTGGCAGAGGGTTGCAGGAGGCTGTCCCAGCCCAAAACGTAGCTCAGGAGCTCATTTTCTCTGGCACAGCACTCAGGCCACAGGCGCCACTGACATGAGTGATGTTGAGATGGTCATGTCCACCCTGGCCATGCCCATGCTGGCCCCAGAAGTCAAAAACAACCCCGATGAGGCCCTCAATGAAATTGAGTTTGACAACCATGATTTAGTGACATGGAGAAGGAGGGGCTCCCGGGGAATTTCAGTCATGGGGACAAATTCCATGCCACTGGTGACCTGAAAAGTGGTCAGGCCAGTGACCTGGAAAGGGGTCAGGCCAATAATGCTGTGTACTGCATTATTGTATGCCAGCTTGAATGGCAAGAGTTCTCCCCTATTAGACTGCTGATAGTTGACATAACATCTCAAGTACTGCTCCACCATGGCATTTGTGCATTCTACGGCCCCATTGGTACTCACATGGAACACTGAGCTAAGCCCCTACGAGGACCCAATGAACTCTCTCCAGAATTTAATGGTGAATTGGCCACCCACCATCAGAAATGATTGTGGCAGGGGACACCATGTAGTCTATGAACCTGCTTTATAAACAGCCTGGCCAGTTTCCCCCTCCCCCCCCTCCCCCCAGGATGTATTTTAGCTTGAAGTTGAACCCTTTGAAGTACTGGGCCCAATGAACTTGCTTTGGGGAGAGTTTTCGTGGGATCTTGAGGGCTTCTAGGTTTTTGTGATCAGTCCATATCTTAAACAGAATGAGGCTGCCCTCAAGAAAGTGTCTCTGGTTCAGTAGGGCACATCAAACAGCATAGGTTTCCTTCCTCCACACTGCCCACCTACTCTCAGTTCTGTCAATATTTTGGAGATGTACATGCAGGGTTGCAAGTTGCCATCAATTTTTTCCAAAGGAATCTGGCTTTCCCATTGATTTTTCCTGGAGGTCGCAAAAGGTCACAAAAGGGGATCACGTGATCACATGATCCCAGGATCCAGCAACTGTTATAAATACATGCCAGTTGCCAAGTGTCCGAATTTTAATCGTGTGACCATGGGGATGCTGCAATGATCATAAGTGTGAAAAACAGTCATAAGTCACTTTTCTCAGTGCCGTTGTAACTTCCCGTGGTCACAAAAATGAATGGTTGTACTTCAAGGATTATCTGTATTACTTCCATTTTACTCAAGCAGGCAGGATAAAACCTACCCGACAAAGCAATGGCTGGGGCCCCTGGGTGCCTCCTGAGAGACACTTTGCATCTCCCCCTTGATGGATAGTAGACCAAGTGCCCAGGGCCTGTTTCCAGGACAATGACTTTTAGAGGTCATTGAGCCTTTTTCCCTTGAAGAATGAAGAGCCCAAAGAACCACTGTGGTTTAGATCCTTCGGAACGGAATTGTGGAAACAGGAAATGCTTGGACTCTTATTTCTTTATTTATCATCCTAAAATATACAGCAAGAAACAGAGAGAAAATGGTCTTTTCTGCATGCTTCCGAGAGAGATGGGTGGTTAAGAAACATAAATAGGACCAACCATTGCACAATAAGCATTTGCACCTGTGTGGAGTGTATTGTTAAATACATCCACCAGATTCACAAGGAACACAGCAGCTCTAAGTGTGACTGTTTCCATAACTTTTAAACTAAGTGGCCTTTAAGGGAGACAGAAAGACTTGGGAAGATGGGTTCATAGAGAATGCAGCGATATTGTCAGACCTGCCATCCCGCTGCACTGGCCCTGCTGAGCTAGGTACCAGGCTGTCATGAGTAATTGAGGGGAGGGGGCATGGGAGGGACCTGCGGGGTGGGATGAAAGAAAGGAAATTGAAAGCCTCTACCATCCTGAGAGCTGTGGACTGTTCCAAGGTCACCCAATGGAAAGCAATATCTCAAAGTCCTGGCAGTTAGGGACTGTTACCAAAACAATTAGTTTTAATATGATTGTGCACCCACCAATAACTGGGGGGAGGGGAATGGAGCCCAAGGGGGAAGGTTAGCTGCTTGGTTTGAGCTTGAAACACTAGAAGTGCCACTGGGCACTTTCAATACTCAGGGCTTTGGGAGTCTTTCTTTTCTAGTGACCAAGTTGTGAAGGCTGACAGATATTCCATTACCAATGAAGGTATTTCCACATCATGCAACCTTTCTGTCGCCAGTAGGCACCCTGCTCTTCACATCAATGGGGAACCTCCTCTTCATTTGGGGCCTGGGTACAACTTGCTGGGACTGGAGGCTAAAGCGCTCAATGCTTCATTGCAAGTGGTGTGGCTTGCCGCAGATTTCTTACTGGGAAAAAGCTGCTCAGCTGGTCTGCATGCAGCTGGGCCAGAAATTCTTCTTCTCTGAATCTGGAGATGCAACAGACTGTGCGGATAATTTGACACAGTGCATGGTGACCTTCGGGCCCTTCATCCAGAATTACTTCAGTTACAATTTGCTTTCAGGATTATTTTGCAGTGCTTTGCAAATATTAGCCTTGCAGGGGGCAATAGATGCAAAAAGCCAGGGGGGCCTTTTGTCAGATTCGTCTGATTTACCAGTTGCGGCCCTTTCTGGATCTGGACGCACTTCGCACAGTAACTTCTGCCCTCATCATCTCCCGCTTGGACTATTGCAACGCTCTCTACATGGGGCTCCCCTTGAAGAGTGTCCGGAGGCTGCAGTTGGTCCAGAATGCGGCCGCGTGGGTGATCTTGGGAGCCCCTCGGAGCTCCCATGTAACACCGCTTCTCTGCGTGCTGCATTGGCTTCCTGTGGCCTTCCGGATCCGATTCAAGGTGGTATTGACCGTTTTTAAAGCGCTCCATGGCTTGGGACCTGGGTACTTACGGGACCGCCTGCTGCCAGCAACAGCCTCCTGCCACCCAGTGCGCTCCCACAGGGTTGGCCTCCTTGGGGTTCCGCCGCCTGATCATTGTCGGTTGGCGGCCCCGAGGGTGCGGCCCTTCTCTGTGGGGGCCCCCTCCCTGTGGAACGATTTGTCCCTGGAGATACGGGCCATTACCGACATTCAGACCTTCCGGCGCGCAGTAAAGATCCTGTTCTTTCAACAGGCCGGCCTGGCCCAGTAACAGGTTTTTGGGGGTTTTTAATAATTAGGTTTTTCAATTTTTTAAAAAAAATTAAATTTTAAATTTGTATTAGTTTTATAATTTTAAATTGTATTTCGGCCTTGATGAAATTGTTTAATCTGTTTTTAATTGTATATATTGTCTGTTTTTAGTTGGCTGTGCACCGCCCCGAGTCCCTTTTTTGGGAGAGGGGGCGGTATAGAAATTCAATAAATAAATAAATAAATAAATAAAATAAAAAGAGATCATAAATACAGAAGTGAACATCTTTATATAACTATAAAGACATATGAACCCTGACTCTGGGTAATCTGGAGACTGAGAGTTGCTCTAGCAACCATTCAATAAACGCTGGAAGTTATGCAGGTATTCCTCAACTTATGACAATTGAGCCCAACATTTCTGCTGCTAAGCAAGACAGTTGTTCAATGAGTTTTGCTTCATTGTACAATTTTTCCTGCCACCGTTGTTAAGTGAATCATCAGATATAAAGTTAGCAACATGGTTGTTCAGTGAATCTGGCTTTCCCATTGACTTTGCCACATGACCCTGGGAACGGCGACCGTCATGAATATGAGCCAGTTGCCAAGCATCTGAATTTTGATCACGTGACCATGAGGAGGTTGCAATGATTGTATGAAAATTTGTCAGAGCCCTTGTAACTTTAAACAGTTACTAAACAAATGGTAGTAAGTTGAGGACAATCTGTACTGTAACAGACATTGTTCTGTATTCACCAGACTACAACTCCTGGGATTCTTTAGGGGAAAAGATGTGATGTCTCCTGTGAATGAAGGCTCCTCCGTGTCTTTCTCAGAGGCCTTGAGGAGAATGAGAGCATTCCTGGAAGGTCCGGTATTGCTGACCCAGGACTGCTGGCAGAGCATGCCTCAGCCAATGAGGAAGAGGGGGAGGAATTGCCAGCCTTGGTGGATGCTGGAGTGTACAGGACAGAGAGATGGAGATCTGTCAGACTGATGGGGGAAAGGCCCCGCCCGTTAATGGGCTACATCGGGAGGGGCTATTTAGCACAACAGGCAGAGGGAGGCATTGCTGGAAACAAAGTGTGGGTCATGGCCAAGGTTGTTTGTGTTTCTGGGACTTCTGCAACTTGTGGATGTAATTCAGTTGCAGAGGGCGTTTATATTTGTGTTTGGAGCAGCCAGTTATCTGTTGGGTGGACTAATTGGCCATTGCCTGGAAGTTTAGTCTGGAACTTGTTCGTGGCTGGCTTCACTGAAAAAGACCCCCTGAACTCCTGGCTTGGACAATTCCTATGATTTCTCCTTGCAAGCCCTGAAACCGGACCACCAGACTTGTTGACAAACCTCAGTGGAGGCCCTGGACCCCTGAAGAGATTTTGGCTGTTTCTTTTTGGAACCTGCCCAGGCAAAACCTTTATTTCTAAAACTGTTTATGGCTTGGCTGTAAGTTTGTTTTGCTTTTGATTATCTTATTGGTCGCAAGCCAATTACTGTGCTAAGCTTGCAGCTGGGGGTTAACTGAAAATCTGAAACAGAACTGTGGGGGAACATACTGGACAAAGCCCTCTACAACAACTCTGACGTGTGGGTCAATGAGGGCAACACAAAAGGCTGGTTATTTGATATATACTCTCTAGTGATGAGCAAGCCCTCCCTCTCACCTTCCCACCTATCCCCCCTGCCAAGAGAGGCAGCTGTGTGTGTGGAAATGCCCCTAGTGGTTAGAACTGCCTTCCCTGAAGTAAGCAAGCAAGTGTCCAACCTCGGAGCAAGATGGAAGTTGCAACTCAATGTAATGGGATCTTCAATTAGTTTATTAAGGTACAAATGTGGGCAAGAAAATACAGGTAGTTCTTGACTTACTTGACTTATGCTCCATTTTACAACCTTTCTTGTCACTGTTGTTACGTGAATCACTGCAGATTTTAAGTTAGGAACGTGGTTATTAAGTGAGTCTGGCTTCCCCATTGACTTTGCTTGTAGTGTCTGAATTTTGATCACCTGATTATGAGGATGCTGCAACCTTCTCCAGTGCCATTGTGACTTCGAATGGTTACTAAATGAAAGGTTGTAAGTTCTTTAAAAGCAGGCAAGGAAAGAAGGGAGGGGGTCCCAATGATGTTAAGTCCCACTGTATACAACTGATGTTTTCTATACATCTGATTTAAAATCAATGGATCGAGTGTAAACAATTGTAAATAAATAATATGTATGTATACATAGAACTTAAAAGGACGAAGAAGTTATTATGACAATAACACACTATCAGAAGGAAAGTACAATATATATGTTTTTAATTTTATAAATATTGAATAAATAAATTTTAAAAAATCAATAAATCCAGAGACAAAGAGGGGAGCCAGGAGCCGGACAGTCTCACACAATGGGCAGAGCAAGCAAGGAGGGGCACAACTACGTTCCATGTAGGCCCACAACCTAGGAAAGCCTGGACCGCACGGATGCTGGGAAAAATGAGGGTCCCCGCGTCTGGGGAGCCGCTGCTCTCAAACCGACCCACTATGCTTCTTGTTAGGCCTAGCTAAGCAATGGGGGGCAGAGGTAGAGAGACACACTAGAGCATACCACCCAATGCGTATGTCAAGAGTGCTGCACAATTCAAACAGCATTCCCAGAAAAATTAAATATGTTCACTGACACAACGAAGTGTTTTCACCCTCCGTGTAACCTTCACGGTTTCTGTACAAAATCTATCAGTCTGTAAACTATTCCTCTGTGAATGCTTACCAATTATTATGCTAATGCTTTGCAATACATTGCTGCTATTCTCTTTAAACACCAAGAAGTGCATCTACCGATAGCTCCTCAGCTGCATTACAGTCCTATCAATAAACAGCACGGGATCTGCAACCCCCATTTCAGCTGTGAAGGCAAAAACATGGATTATTCCTGCAGGCACTCAGGACCTCCCTTCCTCTTAGCCCTCCTCCCTCCACACTCGGTTGGGCCCAGAACATGGGACTTGCTCAAGTGCCCTGATCCCTGGCTCTTGCCCACTTTCTCTGTGCCCATCCTGGCCTCTGGCAATCACAAGCAATGACTGATGCAGAGTGGAAGTGATGTGGGGGAGGCTGTAACAGAAATATTGAATAGGAACTCATGAATTTACAAATGTAAATCAATTGCTTTCTGCCTCCCCCCCACTGCCCACTGCTGCCAACTTGTTCAAGAAGTGCCTTTGAATGGACTGCTTGCAGGCCTGTCCATCAATGGCCTGTCCATCAATGACTTCTGTATTCCCCTTCCCATTGCAAGAGAAGCTTTATTTTAAGTCGAAAGTCTTTCCTTCCTTCCTTCCTTCCTTCCTCAGGATTACAGTTTGCAGCCAGCCACAGCTTCAGAGAATGCAAAAAGTTCAAGTCTCCCCATTCCACTACTTGCCCCATTGCACTGCTTCACATCTGGTATCTGGGTCTTGACTGACTTGGAGGACTTCCCAAGTAATGGCTACTCCGGTTCTGGAGGGTGGGAAAGGAAGTCTCCCACTCTCCCTTCCAAAGCATGTTTCTCTACCCCACATCCAAAGACTTTCTCTCCCTTATCTGGGTGACCCTGGTCTATTTGGAGCAGACCTGCCCATTCGTTGTAGTTGAGAGGCAAGATAGCTGCCAACTGCATTCCCCATTCATTTTGGAGTTCCACTTTCCATAGGTATTCTAGGGGCACAATGGCTATAACTCTTGCTTGGCAAACAGTAAAATGCTGATATGAAACCCAGCAGATTTTTTTTTTCTTATCATTAACTCCACCCCCTTCCCTGAACTTCCTGGTTTTCTCTGTACCTCAAAAAACAGAATACCAGACTTGGAAGGGAACTTGGAGATCTTCTAGTCCAACTCACTGCTCAAGCCTATTCCACTTTGGACAAATAGCTGTCCAATCTCTTCTTTAAAGCCTCCAGCGATGGAGCACCCACAACCTCTGGAGGCAAAATTGTTACCACAAACTGTGCCCATTCAAGGTGGCCAATCCAATCAATAAAGACAGGGGATGGAAGCTTGAACCCCCTATCCTACATGGAACTTAATAATCCCCCCAAAGGGAAAATGATTTAGTGATAATGTCTCAGTCCATCTGTGGGAAGATTTTTTTTAATAGAAGATTCCATTCAAACGAGCAGTCTGAAATTACCTCTGTTGCACACAGTTCAGATGTCAGTTCTGAATTTGTAAATGAGCCCCAAAACTTTATTGGTATGCTGGGCAAATGTCAGGCTGCATAAAACAATTGTTCCTAGCTTGAAGCCAAACTATTTCATGGACAACTTCAAGAAAAACAGAGGAAAGTAACAGAATTTAAAGCCTGAAAGGTCATTTTCCCTCAGCCCAGTTGCAGAAAGCTTTGGCTGCAGCATTCCAGATAAATGCCCTCCCAGGCTCAGTTTAAACACTTTCAGAGAAGTAGTCTTATCACCTGATGAGAAAGGAGGCATCCAATTGTTGAATATACCATATCACTAAGAAAGTCTTTGTGATAATCATCCAAATCTACTTCATTGTAGTTGAGTTTGCCTTCAGTCCTTCCTTGCCTCTGGAACAATGCTTCTCAATTCTTCTCCATCAACCTACATGACATTCGTTCACGTAAGAGAGGGTAGCATGTCTCCTCACACTCTTATTTTCTCCATGGTAATGCCTCCAATCATTCCTCCTTTCTTCCTGACCTGTTATCATCTTGGCTGCTGTCTTCTGGATGTGTTCATTTTGTGCTTATGTGCTGACCAAACTGGAATACTCTACCTGACTGGTGCTAATTAGAGAGAAACAATGAATCTTCTTGGTCAGAATACCAGATTTGGAAGGGACCTTGGTGGTCTTCTAGTCCAACTCCCTGCTCAAGCAGGAGACTCTATAACAGGGGTCGCCAACCTTTTGGACCTCAGGGACCACCAAACTCATAATTTTAGATCCCAGGGACCAATAACTGGTTCTGTGGGCATGGCCTAATTTGTGGGTGTGGCTTGGTGGTCATGTGACTGGCTGGGCATGGCTTGTATGTAAATATTATAAATATTGATTTTTTTCTAAAAAAGAGCAACTTTTACCCAAAATCAGGCAAAGCAGGCAGGCAGATTGAGTTGCTCACAGAATCAGATTCATTCAGAAATCTATGTATCCGCCATTGGCTAGCTCAGTCTGCCATTAAAATTTGCTTGCAAGCAAACTCATAAAATTTGCTAGCTAGCAAACTCACAAAATTAACTCACAACACACCATGTATGTAAATATTGAATTTTTTATTTAAAAAAAGCAACTTTTATCCAAAAAGCAGGCAGGCGGATTGAGTTGCTCACAGAATCATTCAGTGATCTATCTATCTATCATCGGCTAGCTCAGTCTCTCAAATTTGCTTGCCGTGAGTCTGCATTGAATTTACTTGCAAACAAACCTTCAATCCTAATGGAGGTTTGTCTGTGCTTAGATAGAAAGCAAGAAACCCAACCATTTCCTGCTTCCTAGCTAATCTAAATCTCCCTGCGCAGCAGAACAGATGATGGTCAGAAAAAGAAAAATAGCAATTTAGCAGGCAAGTTTGCCGGGTAAGGAGCAAGTGGGTGGGGAGGGTTTCTGTGGGCCATGTGGGCTGAGCAGCCTTGTGTTTCTGCGCAGCCTGGATTAATTGCTTTGGGGGGAGGGTGCTCTGGGGGTGAGATTTATCTGCAGCCCACCAACATTTTCTCGCAGCCCACCGGTTGATGACCGCTGCTCTATACCATTCCAGACAAGTGGCTATCCAAACTCTAAAAGCCTCCAGTGATGGAGCACCACAACTTCTGAAGGCAAGCCATTCCACTGGTTAATTGTTCAGTCAGGAAATTTCTCCTTAGTTCTAGGTTGCTTCTCTCCTTGATTAGTTTCCAACCCCTGCTTCTTTTCCTGCCTTCTGGTGCTTTGGAAAATAGGTTGACTCCCTCCTTCTTGTGGCAGCCTCTCAAATATGGGAACACTTTTTATATTATGGTGACCAAAACTGGATGCAGTATTCCGAGTTTGATCTTGCCAAGGCATTATAAAGCAGTACCCCACTGCTTACTTCCCTCCATGTAAATGTAATTCCATTAAGGACTACTCATTGAGTACGGTTTGTCAGCCAGTTATGATTCCATCTGGTGGTGACGCTGTTTATCTCACCATTTTTTAACTTATTAAGAAATAGATTATGGTCTACTTTGTCAAAGGCCTTACCAAAATTCAAGTATACTGTCAACTCATAAAATATTTCTATGCCTGTTTTAGAGTTGCCAGAAACAGAAAGGGGGCAGGGCGGAGGAATGTGAAAGAGCAGTGCAGCAGTTTGGAACCAAAAGTGCATTCCATTAGTATCTTGCAAAGATAATAACTAAGCGACTGAAGTTTCTGCTGCACAAATATCTAATTGGAGAACATGATTGATGACTCTTGGCTATGAATGTGTTTCAGTTGGAGAATATCTGAGGGGTGGGGGAAAACCAGGGTCAAGGGTGACAGTGAATTACATGTCTCAGAATTGGTTACATCCAGGTCATGCCGACATGTTAACTCTTAATAAATCCTTTTGAAGTTTTGTAAGTTTGGCTTAAGACTCATGATTTAATTGGGGTAACTGCCGAAATCCTGACATATACTATATCCACAGCATTTTGCTGATCCACTAACTTAGTCACTTTGTCAAAGAATGAAATAATGTTTGTTTGGCATGATCTGTTTTTGATAAACCCATGTTGGCTTTGCTTGCTTCTAGGTGTTGGCAGATCTGTTGCTTGATTATTTCTTGCAGGATCTTCCCAGGGTCCTGACATTATACTTTTGGGGATGGAGCCTAGAATAACATCTAACCCTAATTCTAACATTTTTTTTACCTACATCACAACATTGGTTCATGTTCAGTTTTTGATTATCAAGATCCTTCTTGCATATACTCTGACCCAGAATGGGTCACACACATTACATATCCTAGACTCATACTATAATTGTGAATTAAAATATAAAACTTTGCAATTATCTTTATTGAAATTTATCTTGCTGGATTTTGACCAGTGTTCCAGCTTGTCTATGAATAGAATTTTTGTTCTTGTAGGGTGTTGTCATCTGCAAATGATAATTGTATTTTCTCACTCCTTATCCTAGTTATTTATAAGTATGTTGAATAGAATCTTGCAGCATGTCATTTAACACTTTCTTACAGATTGATGCAAAGCCACTGACACACACATTGTGCAACATAGTATGCTATACAGTACATGTTGCTTCCTATTCTATTATGATCTCATAGAAATCTTTACTGAAATCTTGCTGAAATCCAGGTAGACTGTCCACTGCATTCCCAATTGTGTAAATTGATTACACAATCAGTAGGGTTGGGATGACTTGTACTCATTTTCCTCCCTACCAACATTTATCCACCAATATTCTAAATCAGTGATCCTCAACCTTTGCAGCTTGGAGGCCCAGCTGAGGGCGAGAGGAGAACTGGGTTGCGCAAACAGCAGGCTGGCGCACATGCACGAGTGCCTGCTGGTCTGCCACTTGTGTAAGCTGAGCTGCACACACACATGCATGCATGCACTCCAGCCAGCCACTTGAGCAGCCCAATTCTGAATAGGCCATGGCCCAGTAGTGGGCCACACCCAGAGGTTGGGGACATCTGTTCTAAATGGCCGTAATATCAACTACTTAACAATCTGCTCTGGACTTCTACCTGGAATCAGTACCATGTACTTACCTGGCTCTTCCTTTCTCCCTTTTCTGAAATTAGGAACAACATTTGCATTTCCTTTATAGATCACCGAAAGTGACTCCAAAATGACATCTGCAAACTCTTCCAAAACGCTTGGATAATAAAAGGCCTGATCTTGGAGACTTGTAGTAACAATGTAACCAGTCATTTCCTATCTCTTTGCTGATTTTAGGATGCTGATCTTCCTTGTGTTGTGTCCCAAAGGTACTTTTTCCAAAAGGCAACTGGATTTTCTTGCTTTTTTTTTTTTTTGAAAACATTTCATTTGAGAAATGGATGAGAAGCAAAACAATTTCAAAGGGGAAAAAAACCAAGCAAATCCAGTTGCTATTGGAAAAGCACCTTTGGTTGATTCTCAACCTATGATTGAGAATCTCCACAGGCTACCTTGAGTCAATTGTTCTGTCCTGATCCACTTGACCTTCACTCCCATTTGGGAAAAAGATTGAAGCAAAACAGGATGAGTTTTACCTTCTCCCTAAGAGTTTGCTTTTTTCTTCAAGGAAGGCATGGCGATCTTCTTCAAAATCCAAAGAGCATCAAGCCCTAATAAGAAGCCGCTCTCTATGGCATGTGCACTGGCCATACCACAGCCTCTTGTTTCCTTAACCAGCCTGGGTGCAACCGGATTCCAAAGTTAATCCACAAATCCTCCAATGAACACAGGAGGACAAAGCACCAGCAACCCATGAGAGCAGCCAAGAACAATTCTTTTCACTTGACTGTTTCTCAGCATTCTTCATCAGATGTATAAGCAGCATCTGTTCCACCTGCATATCTCCTGTGCCAACTGCCCCTTCAGCCCGTCCTTGAAATGAAACCCTAAACGTATTTTGGAGAATGAGAAACTCTGGAACGGTGTGGAGTTCACTTGTTTATCAGCTGAGAAATCAGGGGCCTCCTCATGAGAATCGGACTCTCTGCCCCTTCCCCAGGTGATTGTGGGAATCGCTTCAGGGTTGTGGAAGGGAGAAGCAGGTCAGATCAGAGTTAAGCCTGCAATGAGGGAGCAGGCTGAGCTCCTCAGAGTCTTTTTGCAGCCCCCTTGGAGGGCCTGGATTCCTGGGGATCGAATGAAAACTCAAAAGCCTGCATGTATTTGTGTGCATGTGTGTGGCAGCTCTATGAGAAAAATTGGCAGGGACAGGCAGAAGCTGAAAACTACAGCGTATTAATGGAGTTTTGGCAGAATTGCATTCTCCCAGATACTTTGTGCCAGAAAGACTGACAGCAGCCACAGACAAATCCACTGTTTGGGGAATGGAGAAGAAGAGGCTCTGTTGGAGCCAGGGGAGTCACAGGGGAGTCCTTAACCAATGCAGGGCAACCGTCTTCAGGGCCAGGCCTGGCAGGGATCCCAGATGAGGGGATGGGGAAACAGCACCACCACAACCCCTGGGCCTAAAGGGCATCTCTTGGAAGCAGCTCCCTCAGGGGAGTTGTTGGGCCATGCAGGACCGCCTCTTTAGCATCACTGCTCAATGTTTTGCCTGCATAGGGGAACATGCACGGGACTTAGTCCTCGAACAGGAGGTAGGACTAGAAAACCTTCCAAGGTCCAGCTCTATTCTGAATTGAATTGAATTGAATTAAACCCTTCCCCCAGCCCCAACAATTGCTTTGCATGGTGTCAAAATTCAGCCAGGCTATATGTGGGCGACCCATGTCAAGGATGTGACTGTTTTTGTCACTCCTCAAATGACAAATCTCTCCAGGGTTGCCAAGTAACATGTCTGGACTGTTGATCCTACTTTATTCCATTCATGCTGCCTGTGACCTGCAGAAGCAAGAAAAAAGAGGCAAGATAGAATCCCAGTGGTCCAATGAAGACCAAGGAACCTCGGGCTCCTCTGGGGTGTTCCAGACCTGGCTTGGAGCATTCAGATGCAGCCCACAGCTATTTCACTACCTGCCCAGGCCCAGGCCCAGACCCAGCCTGCCGCCACTTAGCAGGAGGCTGAAGTCTGGTCACAGAAAAGGCTGCTGGTCGCAGACTAAACAGAAGTGGCTTTAGTGAGATAGGAAGTAAATGTGGCTACCATGTTGCTGGAAGACCTGACCAAGTCCTGCCTATGCATCTCCCCTCTTCCCCGTCTAGAAGACTTTGCTTCAATTGGCTACTTTCCAAATTCTCCTGTTTAAGCTCCACTCCTGCAGCCTGGATGTCTGCCCTGAGTTTGAATTTGACTTTTTGGGAAACTGGAATGGTGTCTGACAATTTTCTGTCATTCTTTTTCCTGAGATCTTGAATAAACAATAGTCAAATTGTGGGCTTTTCCGTGTTTAAATTATGTACCAGCAAGCTCATGGATACACTGTGTCTGCTGTCAAGGTCATAAAAAGGATGCCCAGCCACAAGGTATGGACTGCCCTGCTGGGAGCACTCAGGAGCACTCACCCTTCTCTCCTGGCTACAATCCAGATGGTATCGTGTTCCACTTGAGCAAGTGGACAAATGTGGATCTGTATCTTTTATTTGTTTTCCCTGTATGCAGATGAGATGTTAATGAACTGGCTTTGGCGGAATGTCATCCACAGGCTGCTTGCAAAATTTATAAAGGATAACTCAATATCACAAGGGAGAAAAGCAAACATAGAGTGTGGTTTGTAAAAGGGTAATCTTACAGTTTGTTTACCAATGATTTCTCTTGTCTTCCCCTGAATAAGACAGGCCACTGTAGAAGGTATTGAGTGTACCAAGAGTGCAACATTTCCCGAGTGCTAATAGCCATAAACTCTATCAAATACCATTTCATGACAGCATGAAGTGATCATTTATGTTATCTGCCAGGAATACAAGGAGAGCTTTGTCTTTCTCTTCCAGACATCCCATCCATCATCTCCTGAGATGGTGGCAGGGTCAGAAACAGACCCTTCCTAACATTTGACACAACTAATTCCTGTAATTGATGAGGCTGCAGAAATGACCGCATGAAGTCCACAAGGCTCATTTGTTGACTTTACCCATCCATCAAGAAATTAAATCCTAACTGACCGAGCCAGAGACTCCCCACTTACATACACCAGAGAGTACCAGAATGCCAAAAAGTCTCTACTTCCACAGCACTCCCAAACATTTTTCATGTATGATTTAAAAAATAGCTGAAACCTTATGAAAGAGCTAAAGGAGGTTGTTTTTCTTTCTTTGTTTGATCAACATGATTTGTTACCCTTAACAAGTGTTAAAGTACTGAAGTTTGCAGATGATACAATCGTGATTGGTCTCATTTGAGAAAACAATGAATCAGCATACAAACAGGAGGTTGAACAACTAGCCTTGTGGTGCAACCAGAACAATCTTGAACGAAATACATTCAAAACCATAGAAATGGTGGTAGATTTTAAAGAAACCCTCCTATTCTACCACCTCTTACAATACTAGACAACATAGTATCAACAGTAGAGACCTTCAAGTTTCTGGGTTCTATCATATCTCAAGATTTAAAATGGACACCTAACATCAAAACGTCATCAAAAAAACACAACAAAGAATGTTTTTTCTGCGCCAACTCAGGAAGCACAAACTGCCCAAAGAGCTGCTGATTCAGTTCTACAGAAGAATAGAGTCTATCATCTGCATCTCTATAATGTCTGGTTTGGCTCTGCAACTAAACAAGACAGACACAGACTTCAACGGATAATTAGAACTACAGAAAAAACAATTGCTACCAACCTGCCTTCCATTGAGGACCTGTATACCACACAAGTCAAAAAGGGGCTGTGAAAATATCTACAGACCCCTCACATCCTGGACATAAATTGCTTCAATTTCCACCCTCAAAACAATGCTATAGGGCACTGCACACCAGAACAACTAGACATAAGGATAGAATGCCATCACTCTGCTAAACAACTAATTCCCATGACACTGTCAAATTATTTATTAAGATTGCAATTCTATTATTCTTCTCATCCTTCCTATTACCTATCTCTTCCCACTTATGACTATAACTGTGTTGCTTGTATCTTTACACTTTATATTGTTTTATTTGTTTCTAGTATGATCTGATTGTTTATTAGTAAACTATGACTTTCACTAAGTGTTGTATCTTATGATTCTTGATGAATGTATTTATTTTTTCTTTATATACACTGAAAGCATTTCCACCAAAGACAAATTCCTTGTATGTCCAATTACACTTGGTCAATAAAGAATTCTATTCTATTCTATTCTTTGTTCCATCCTTGCTCTCAAGCTCTCCCATCCTGATGCAAGATAAATAGACTGACCATTTTGACCAGTTGTCTCTTTTTGGCCTCATGGCCTGCCCAGTTTAATGCTGTCCGGCCATCCTTAAAGTCAGAAAAGCTTTGCCATTCAATCAGCCTCAAGGGTAATCTAGTCCCATATTTTGTTTGCACAGCGATCAGCAAAATTAGCCAGTGAAGCCAACTATCAGGATGTGAATACAAAGACAACTCAAGTCAATATTCTAAGATTGCACAAATTGCTGACCCATAAACTAACCATACAGGCTGAGATAAAGGTGATTATCATCCAGGTACTGCCAGGATCACTTTCAAGGACTATCCTTCCATAACATGAACACTGGATGTTATACAATGAAGAATAAAGACCCTCTGAAATTTCTAAGTTAATAACTCATTCTCAGTATGCCACATCGCACTGAAGAGCAGAGCCATAGCTTTTCCTTTGGCTCTCTTTTTTTTTTCACTTGCACCCAGAGTTTTTCATGCAACCATGATACCCACTGACTGCTCTTAAGGATGACCAATGGGAGGACCAAGTCAGAAAGAATGTCACCCTATAGATCAACAATCTTCAAACTTGACAGCTTTAAGACTTGTGGACTTCAACTCCCAGAATTCTTTCTCCAGTCATGTTAGCTCAGGAATTCTGGGAGTTGAAGTCCACAAGTCTTAAACTTGCCAAGTTTGAAGACCCTTGCTGTGGATGCCAATGGGCTTCCCAGCTACCCTCAGTTCCATCAGAATATCCTTCAGGGCAGCCTTTGAGGTGAGGAGTGAGAGCTCCTATTTTGCAATATTTCTCTTTTTTCCTGAGTAGGTGGTCCGAGCTGGGGAAGAAGGTCGAGCCACCAAGCTCTCCATTCTGTGGCACCACAGGGCTCAACCCTCTCACTTCTCCTGAAAAGCATCTTTTAGGTATTAAGATGTTGAGGAAAATCAGTAGTACATTTTGACCCAAAAAGAAGCAAGGTTGACATTCTGTCCTGTTGTCTGGAAATGATTAGGTAAGGATGGAGAGGAAGAGGCTTAGCCGAGCTGCAGCAGGATGGTTCAGAAACCACCTGCTATTAGGAAGGCATTTCCATTGTTTCTAGCGGAATAGGCTTTTTGGTCCAGAATTGGATCACCAACTAGGACTTCTCTTGGACACAGTTTTGGGGCAAAGAATCAATAGCAGCATTGGCAAAGGGGAGCAACTGTCCAAATGGTCCTTTTTCAGGAGGCAACTGGATTTTCTTATTTTTTTCTTTGAAGATGTTTCGCTTCTCATCCAAGAAGCTTCTTCAGCTCTGACAGGACAGTGGGGAAGGAGCTGTCTGCAAAGAACATAAATCCTTCCATTCCCACTCTCCTGTCAGAGCTGAAGAATGGATGAGAAGCAAAACGTCTTCAAAAGAAAAAACAAGTAAGTCCAAGTTGCCTCCTGAAAAAGCAACTTTGGGGCAACCATGACCTGGATGACTGAGAATTTCTACAGACTTTTTGCTGTATACTGGAGTGTACACTCTTTGGAGTCAGTTGGGACTAGAATGACTTTCTTTTCTGGTTTTTTTTTTGGGGGGGGGAGGGGAGGGTGCCTCAAGTCAGTGTGGACTTCTGATGACTATAACTTTTCAGGAGTGGTTTGTCCTTGTCTCCTTCCCAGGAGGGATGAGGGAGACTGACTGGCCCAAGATCACCCAGCTAGCTTTGTGCCAGAGGTGGGATTCAGCTGGTTCTGACCAGTTCTGGAGAACCAGTAGCAGAAGTTCAGAGAATCAGCAAATACCACCTCTGACTGGAGATTTTACAATATCCTTCCCCTGCCACACCCACCAAGCCACACCCATAGAACCTGTAGTAAAAAAAATTGGAATCCCACCACTGCTTTGTGCCCAAAGTGAGTTCAAAACTCACCATCTCCTGGTTTCTATAGTGATAACTTAAGCTAACTAAAATGGCATATAGCCATATTTATAAATAAATTATTTATATGCTGGCCAGAGATTTTATTGCAATTTGCAATAAAACTGTAAGCCATTTTAATAATGGAAGAACCCACCACATTAACAGGAAGCATTACCAAAGCTTGCAAGATTGTTTTAATGGCCTATTTCAATAAAGGTGATCTCAGCCTCCCTGTAGTGTTGATGGAACACTCCACCTATATATCACATATATATCACAAACTGGCTAAGCCAACAGGAATATGCAGTCCTAGGCAGCACAAACAGAAATAATGTACCAAGATCATTGCTGCTTCTCTACATTGTATGTTGATAAGTTTGGATCCAATCCTAGGTGCCATATGTTGACCAACTGGAGCATGACTAAAATGACTGGATCCTTAGAAGGAAAAAACTGAGTTTGTGCTGTGTCTTTACTCCGGTGGAGAGAAGATTGCATGAAGACATGATGGATGTCTTTGAGTATCTGAAGGGCTGTCATGCAGAAGATGGGGTAGAACTGTTCAGACTTGCTCCAGAAGACAGGACAAGAAAGGAATTTAAACTGTAAGGAAATCATTTTGGATTGGATATTTGAAAAAAAAAATCTCCTTAATGGTATGAGCTATTCACCAGTGGAACAAACCTGCCTTTATTCAGGGTATTTACCCAGAGCTGGATTGAAGGTCATCTACAGGAACTCTGAGATACCTCCAACTCTTACCTTGTATGACTCAACTCATCCTGCTGCATGCCTTGGGATTCTTGCACAGATGCTTTCTGCCATCAAGAATTCTTCAAGCTATCTTGAAAGCGTAAATGAATTAAATACTTGTGAGGATTGCTTAATGAGGATAAACAAGTTGGGGAGAAGTGGCATCATCCCCACAGTCAAGGCTGGTCACCATGCATGATGTGTTCCTATCCACCACTAGGATCAGACTAAAGCAGGCAGGATGCCGTGGCTTGTCAGGTTGCGAGCTCAGAATTTCCAGCAGAAGATGCTGGTGGCAGAAAAATGGTGGTGTGGCACATGGAAAGAAGAAAACCTACAACCAATGGCTCTCCATTATTTATTTTATTTATTTTATTTTATTTGTCAATTGCTTACAAGATAATAGGTATAAGTATAACATATTATGAATACATGGATACATATAAGAAAAATAAAATATAAAAGAAACAATAGGACAGGGACGGTAGGCACGTTGGTGCGCTTATGCACGCCCCCTACAGACCTCTTAGGAAAGGGGTGAGGTCAAGAGGAGACAGTCTAAGGTTAAAGTTTTTGGGGTTTGGGGAAGAAACCATAGAGTCAGGTAGAGTATTCCAGACACTGATCACTCTGTTGCTGAAGTCGTATTTCCTGCAATCAAGTTTGGTACGATTAACCTTGAGTTTGTATCTATTGTTTGCTCTTGTGTTGTTATGGTTGAAGCTGAAGTATTGACAGGTAGGACATTGCAATGTATGATTTTATATACTATACTTAGATCGGACCGAAGGCAGCGTAGTTCAAGGTTTTCGAGTCTGGTGGCATAAGGTGTTCTGCAACGAGTAGAGGAGTGAAGAACTCTTCTTGTAAAATATTTCTGGACTTTCTCAACTGTGTTAATATCAGATACGTAATGGGGTTCCAGACTGATGAGCTGTATTCGAGTATTAGTCTAGCACATGTTTTGTGTGCTCTAGTTATTAGTGTAATATTACCAGAGAAAAAGCTACGTAAGATTAGGTTAACAACTCTTAGCGCCTTTTTGGCTATGTAGTTACAGTGGGCTCTAGGTCATTTGAGATGAGTACTCCAAGACCCTTTACAGAGTTTGGGTCATCAACAAGATCTTGACTATTCAGCCTGTATTTTATTTTCTAACTTTTTTTGCCAATATGTAGGACAGAGCATTTATTTGTTGAGATCTGAAGTTGCCATTTGTTTGACCATTCTGATACATAGTCAAGGTCTTTTTGAAGGGTAGCGGTATTTTCTGTGGTGTTGAATAGCTTTACATCATCAGCTAAGAGAATATAGTTGCTCTTGATATGATCACAGAGGTCATTTATGTAGAGTATGAAAAGAGTTGGTCCTAGAACACTGCCTTGGGGAACACCATTGTTGACAGGTATAGAATTGAATAGGACTCTCCCAATTTTGACCATTTGTTGTCTTTGACAGGAATGCTTCTATCCAGTTATGCAGGTGTCCAGAAATACCATAAGATTTTAATTTTAGGAGTAGTTTGTCATGTACCACTGAATCAAAGGCTTTGCAGAAGTCTATGTAGATTGCATCTATTGCTTTGCCCTGATCGAATTGTGTAGTCCATATATTTTTGCAATGTAAGAGTTGCAGATTACATGATAGTTTTTTCCTAAAACCAAATTGTTTATTAGAGAGTAGGTTGTTTGTTTCTAAGTGGAGGATGATGGATTGGTTGATAATTGATTCTATGAACTTTACAGGTGATGCAGCATAAAGAGATTGGTCTGTAATTTTCAACTAGGCTGGGGTCTCCTTTTTGAAGATGGAGATGACCGTGGCTTGTGACCATAGTTTTGGCAAGGAGCTGGTCCTGAAAGATTTTTCAAAGATTATGCTTAGAGGTCCTGCTATGGCAATGGATAGCTTTTTTAAGAAGTAGGCACATATTCCATCTGGTCCAATAGATAGAGATGGTTTTAGATTGCGTAGTGCTTTTTCAACATTGTCTTCTGTAAAATCAATATGTATTAGATCATTGTAGTTGTCTGTAGTTTGATTAGGAAATACTGGGCATGATCCATTGCTGTTTACAAATACTGAGCTAAAGAATGTGTTAAAGAGTTATGTTTTTTTTTTCTTAAAGAAACCAACAGGCTCTGGGACACAGTGGGAGGGCCAGCTCTGACTCCACAAGACCTCCTGAGCACTTTTTACGGTTCCTGTCATGCCCCTGGTGGAGACTGACTCTGAGGGAGAGGAGGAACAGCTGACAGGGAATGAAAGTGTGGCTCCAGAGGTTGTGCAGGAAGCTGGGGAAGGGCAGAGGCCGGCTGAGCAGTCAGAGGAGGACCCAGGCCCATCCTCCCTCCATCCTAGGGCACGCAGGGAAGAGAGGATAAGGGAGAGACATGGTCTACTGGGGAGGAGAGGGCCTTGATCCTCTTCATGGGCTGCAGCTGTGACACAGGATAAGAGGATGGACATGTGTATGGGCAAGTGCTGGAAACAAAGCGTGAGTTTGGTGTCCTTCCCAGTGTGTATTCTGATATCTATGGATGTCTTCAAGCCCTTATCTTGTCTGGTTTCTGTTGTTTTTTACTCTTTATAATTTAAACGGCATTTCCTCTTTCTTGTAACTGCTTGTATGGGAGTTTTTTGTCTCCAGTCAAGGATATTTGGAGCTTGGAAGCAAAGTGAAGGAATAAAAGAGGCTTCACCTGTTTTTTGTGACTGGTGTTTATTTTGTATCACACCCTGGGTCATCACAGTTCCTTTGTCTACATGGAACTTGTACTGCAGCTGCAAAAATGGAAGTCCAAAGTAGAGGATTTACTGCAACAGCGTAATGCAGCTATAAAAACTGAACTCCAAAGTTAAATAATTTACCATAAATAACTAAAAGCTCTCAAATTATGCTCTACGTGAAGCTTCCAAGGCTCCGCTGATCTCTCTGCATTCAGCCTGCCACAGATGGCAGCGGAGCCAGAGAAGAGAGGCCTTGACAAGCCTCCAGGGCTGTAATTACTCCTGACGCAGCTGCAGCTTTTCCTGACGCCTCTTCAGTTAGGCAAAGGCACAGTGAGAGACGTACGTACTTTGGGGAAAGGAGGGATTTTCACCACTCGGAAAAGGCATTTCAAATGGAAAGCAAGGGGTAGGACATTGTCTGGCAGCTCCTAAATTTGGGCAGCATGATGCACATGCCAGCAGAACGGTGAGCTTCCCAGGGCTAATTAAAAACTAACCCACCCCCACCCCCGACTGGTTCTGGGGAGGAGCCCCAGATCACATTAGATCATTGCTGTTCTATGGGTCACAGAAATGCAATCAGCCACTGCCCAAATGGTTTCAAAGGACATTGTGACAAAGGACACATTGCATTACCCTCCCCCCCAATGACAGCAAAACATCTGATTTTTAAACTCAGCATAGATTTATTCTCCCAGCCCCATACAGGCAGTCCTTGGCTTACAACTCTTCATTTAGTGACTGTTCAAAGTTACAACAGCACTGAAAAAAGCGATTTATGACCATGTTTCACACTTTACGACCACTGCAGCATTCCCATGGTCATGTAATCAAAATTCAGACTTTGGCAACTGGCTTGTATATGTGACGGTGGCAGTGTCCTGGAGTCACTTGTTCCCCTCTTGTGACCTTCTGATAAGCAAAGTCAATGGGAAAGCCAGATTTGCTTAACAACCACATTACTAACTTAACAACTGCAGTGCTTCACTTAACAACTGTGGCAATAAAGGGCACCAAATGAGTCATCATCACTCACTGAACAACTCTCTTGCTTAGCAATGGAAATCTTGGGCTCAATTGTATTCATAAGTTGAGGACTACACATAGTATACATTGTGATATTTCTGCCCCCTCCCACTTCCTGAGTCTTCTTGTCGTGTAATAGCAATATGCCTTCTAGTACAATAATTTCATCCATTTGAGTACCATAACTTTGTGTTCAGAGGTGGTATTCCGCCGGTTCTGACCAGTTCTGGAGAACCGGCAGCAGAAATTTTGCGTAGTTTGGAGAACCGACAAATCCCACCTCTGACTGGCCTCGCCAACCCCCTCTATTCTCTGCCTCCCATTGAGTCCCAGCTGATTGGCTGGGTCTTCTTTGGTTGCCCTGCACAGGAGAATGGAGCTGGAAAGCAGGTTAGTGGGGTGGGGAGGGAATGGGGGATTTTGCAGTAACCTTTCCCTGCCACACCCACCAAGCCACGCCCACCAAGTCACGCCCACAGAAACAGTAGTAAAAAAAAATTGAATCCCACCACTGTTCGTGTTACTGTTTGGCATAAAGAAGAAGCCGTGAGGTGCAAAGCAGCCAAGTTAGCGGAAGCCAAGTAATGCCTTCCTCCTCCAGAGCACAGAAGGGCTCCAGTGCCGGCTGCGACTGGGCTGCTGGGGCTGCTCAGAGTCCCTCTGGTCAGAGAGAATCCTCGCATGCAGCAATCGGCCTTTGAACATGGCCAGGCTCGATGGTCCTTCTCTCTAGAGCCAGGAAATTCCCTCTTCCCCTATCGAAGGCAGCAAGGCAGGCAGCCCTGAGGAACTGAACCAGCCGCTGTAGGTTTCCACTTCTAGAAGAACGAGGAGTGAGCATTTCTTTGCCAAGGGTGAGCAGACCCACTTTGGAATGTCTCTCTTTGGCTTAGATAAGCCATTAGGCTTTAGGGAAAGGAGACAAATGGGCAAGGACGTCTCCCCTGAGAAGGGAAAGACAGGCCAACTGTGTAATGAAATCGCCACAGGGGGCCACACCCTCAGCAGGCTGAAAGGCGGAAGTTTTTTGGGCCGTCATAATGCTAAAAGACACGCTGAAGAGCTGGAAACCCTGCTTGCCATCAGGCTGCTTCCTCAGCAGGAAACGTCTGTGCCTCTTTTGAGACCCCCCCCCGCCCCCAAAAAAGAAAAGCCACATGCTGAACTGAGACCAGATTGTCTTCCCCAAAGCCCAAGTCTGCTTCCAGGAGCACATTTGGCTAGAGAAGAAGCAAAAACAAAAGCACAGTAAAACAAAACATTAAAGGCAAGGCCAGCCACTCCAAAATTCAACTAAAAAAATGCCAGGTCAGTCAAAAAGGATCCTGACATCCTTGGTGTGCTCCGAGTTTGGTTGTTTTCTTGCAGATGTTTCATTACCAAATTAGGTATCATCATCAACACACTGATAATGTTACCTAGTTTGGCAATCCAACCCAGAACTATATATATTCACTTATATTGACTGTTTCCTATTTGATTTGATTGCTTATTAGTCCCTTAATGACTATCATTAAGTGTTGTACCTGATGATTCTCAACTCTTAATGAATATATCTTTTCTTTTATGGACACTGAAAGCATTTGCACCAAGACACTGTTATGCAGTGGTTCTCCTTCCTCTCTGACCGTTCACAATTCGTGTTGGCAGGGGGGCAGAGGTCGGCCCCGAGGCTCCTGGTTTGCGGGGTGCCTCAGGGGTCAGTGCTCTCGCCCCTTCTGTTCAACATTTATATGAAGCCGCTGGGTGAGATCATCCGTGGCTTTGGGGTAGAGTTCCATCAGTACGCTGGTGATACTCAGCTGTACATCTCTACCCCGGGCCACCCCGATGAAGCTGTCAAAGTGATGACCCGGTGCCTGGAGGCCATGCAGTGTTGGATGGGGTGAAACAGGCTTCAGCTCAACCCATCTAAGACTAAGTGGCTGTGCTTCCCAGCACCCCGGTACAGCCAGCTGGTTCCATCGCTGGCTGTGGGGGGGGGGGAACTCTTGCCCCCACAGAGAGGACCCGCAATCTGGGTGTCCTCCTGGATGTGCTGGCTGTCATTGGAAGACCACGTGGCGGCCGTCGCCAGGGGGGCTTTTGGCCAGGTCCATAGGATCTACCAGTTGCGGCCCTTTCTGGATCGGGATGCGCTTCGCACGGTCACCTCCTGCCCTGGTGACCTCCCGCCTAGACTATGCCAATGCTCTCTACATGGGGCTGCCTTTGAAGAGCATCCGGAGGCTCCAGCTGGTGCAGAATGCGGCTGCGCGGGTGGTGTCGGGGGCTCCTCGGGGCTCCCATGTTATGCCACTTCTGCACGAGCTGCATTGGCTCCCGGTGGCCCTCCGGGTGTGCTTCAAGGTTTTAGTTATCATCTTTAAAGCGCTCCATAGCTCGGGACCAGGATATCTGCGAGACCGCCTCCTGCCATTATCGGCCTCCCGCCGACCGATACGCTCCCATAGAGTCGGCCTCCTCAGGGTGCCACCGGCTGCATGGCTGGTGACCCCGAGGATGCGGGTCTTCTCATTGGGGGCAACCCCTCTCTGGAGCGAATTACCCCCGGAGATGAGGGCCATCCCTGATCTCATGACCTTCCGCCGTGCGTTGAAAACTTATTTATTTCAGCAAGCCGGTCTGGCCTAGGGGTTTTTAAATTTTTTAATCTGGTTTTAATCTTTCTTAATCCCCTTATTTTAATCTTTGTAAGAGCCAATATATTTAATTCTTTTAATTTTTAAATATTGTATATGTGTTTTATATATGCATTTTATTCTGGCTGTTCACCGCCCCGAGTCCCTTTGGGAGAAGGGGCGGTATATAAATTTAAATAAATAAATAAAGACAAATTGCTTGTGTGTCCAGTCACACTTGGCCAAAATGGATTCAGATGCCTAACTCTTTGATTACATCTGTAAGGACCCCTTGAAAAAAGCATCTTTGGGACCGTGTCCAGTTCTAGGCACCACAATACAAAAAGAGATGTTGAGTCTCTAGAATGAGTGCAGAGGAGAGCAAAAAACATATTGTAAATGACCTGGAGGCTAAAACATACTATGAATGGTTACAGGAACTGGGTTATGCCTAGATTAACAAAGGGAAGGTGACATGATAGCAGATAATATTTCACTTTATCCCAGGATCCTAAAGGAACTTGTTGGTGTCTATCAAATATTTTATGGGTTATTATGGAAGGTAGTTAAATGACAGATAAGTAGAGGAAACCCCATCTTTAAACAGAAGGGAATGGAAGGTGTACACACTGAACCAGCTCTCATTAACACCTGGGAAGATTTTAAATATGTCATGACACAATCAAACATTAAGCACGTAGAAAACAAGACTGCAATTACCAGAAATCCCTCTGGATTTGCCATAGATCTTATCAAGCTAATCTTATTTCATTTTTTTAATCATGAAACTTCCGTGTTAGATTGTGGGAATATTATAGGCATAATATATCTTTATGTTAGTAGAGCATTTGACAAACTACCTTATGACATTCTGATTATCAAGCTAATTAAATGTAGACTAGATAGCATAACAATTAAGTGGATAATTGCTGCCTTGAAAACAATCCTCAAAGAATGTTCATCAATGTTTCCTATTCAAACCAGAAAGGGATATGTCAAGTAGGGTACAAGTATCCTCAGTACTGAATACTCTAATTTTTCAATATTTTAATATTTTTTCAATATTTTTTATAAATGACTTGGTTAAACAACATGAAATATGCAGATGATAACATTAAGAGATATTTTATACCCTAAAATCCATCCAACCCAGATAATTAGAAATATCAACTGAAAATGAAAGCACATAATTTAGCACTGAGAAATGTAGACTTTTCCCACCACTTAGCAAGCAGAGGTATGATTTGGAGTTCCCTGGTTCAGTAATAGTAATGCAAAAGATCTTGAAATCATAATTGATTGCATATTGAATATGAGTCAGAAGTGTGATGCAGCTGCAAAAAACGGCAAATACAGTGCTAGGCAGAAGACTACCTTCCAAATCATGTTAATACTTAACCATATTTTTCTTTGGTCAGAATCCATCTCAAGTAGCCTATTCAATTTTAGGCATCACACTCCTGACATACCAGAACAGATTCAGAAAATATACCAGACATACCAGAACAGATTCTGATCGTGGAACAGAAAATAAATCACATGATGAGCAGCTGCGGGACTTGGGCGCTTTCAGACTTGAAAGGAGAAGATTGAAAGGAGAGGGATGGGGGTTATTTCAAACACCTTGAAGAATGTCCCACTAAAGAACTTTCCACAAAGCAGACATGAAAAGAGAAGCCATTCTCCCTTCCCAAAGAGTAACAGGCAGGCAGATTCCAACTGAAGATTAGAGGAAAAAATGCTGTAAGTCTTGAGAATCCTTTAACTCTGATCTGATCCTGGTCATGATGAAATGGGATCTCTCCCAAGGACAGTGTCATGAAGAGAGTCATTTATCACTCATGGTTAGGGAGCTGGACTGGGACCTGGGAGATCAAGTTAATGTGACCACAAGGGAGTGGTACCCACTCTCCACTGTGCCTCACCCAAAGGTTAATGTTGCGGGAATAAATTGAGGGTAAAGCTTAAGCCCTCTGAGAAAAGATTGGGCAAAAAAGTCATCAGTAAAGAGTAAAGAGGATCTCTTAAATGAGGCACTTGGTGTATAAGTACGGAGGCTCCATACTTGCCTCCATTCATCCATGCATTCAAGCAGTGAGGATGAAATCAGTCCCTGACGTACTGTACTTTCCCTCCTTCAGACTCTGCAGAGCATGTGACAACATGCAATTAAAGAGTAGCTTGAATAGGAGTGGGGCTAGCACACAAATTTGTTTTATCTCACCGGAAATGGCAAATGCAGCTGATGTATCACAGTTGTGAAAAAACCTGTCTTGTCATTCCATCATGGAGTAGTTGAATCACCTTCACACAATTCCTTGGCATCCATAACATTTCAGGAGGATCCAGGGAACATCCCAACTTATTAGTGTTATTCTGTTCTGAGAACAGAGATGGACAAACTGAGGACAGGCTGTTTGTGACAGCTCTCATTCTGCCATGAAGCAACAGCTGTTGACCCATTTGACATCTCCTTTTATACTGAGCTTTCAAACTGGCAGCCACTCAGGTTGCGGCAGTGCATCCCCTGCTGGTGCGGACCAGAGGGAGAACTATAGACACAGCACTCCTTCCCACCTCGACAGCGCAGTCTTGAAGGTAAGCAAGGCGGTGCCTGGCCCTCGTGGACCTGCATAGAGTAGGTTCAGTCATCGTGGCTGGAGAGTTGAGGACAAGGCTTCTGGAATGGCCAGAGACTGCCAACAGCACTTTGGTTGGTGATGGTTCCACAGGAGACGGAGCCAGAAACTCAGATAGGGTATGTTGGCTAGTCACAGTTGACTCGTGCTCAGCCAATGGGAACTCGAAGGAGTTCCTAAACATATAGTGATCTGTTTTAGGATTCCCTCACCTACTAAGCTGGGCAATATGGCATCTCCACTCTTTGCCATCCCCTAGTTTTGCTACGTAGGAGCAGGACCTATGACTCTGATTATAGTGGCAGCTCGCCATAGGGGGTCTGCTGCATAATTCCATGCATAGACTTGGTCCCCTATTTTAAAACCCCGGGTTTTGCCTAATGATTCCAGACGTTTCTCTGAAGTGTAATTGGGGTGAAGTCTATCCAAGTCAGTCCTCAGCCTTCGTCCCATTAATAATTAGGCTGGGCTGAAGTTGGTTATGGGGCATGGAGTGGTGTGCTGTGCCAGAAGATACTGCACTATTTTGGTTGACCAGTTCCCCAGGCCCATTCTGGCCCACACTTTCTTGGTGAACCTTACCATATGTTCTGTCAAGCCATTGCTAGCAAGATGAAAAGGGACCACCAATGCATGGCGAATCCCATGCCCAATTAGGAATTACTCAAAATTCTGGATGTGAATTGTCAGAAACTATGAGGTCTGGGAGCCCATGGGTGGTGAAGAGCTTCTGCAGGGCAGTAACCATGGCCTTGGACATGGTGGGTGACACTTGCAATACTTCCAGCTATTTGGAGAAAGTGTCAGTCACAATTAGCAATGTCTGCCCTTGAAAGGGACCTGCAAAATCTAAATGAATGCAGGACCAAGGAGCCCTAGGAGTTTCCCATTTCCTCTCTGGGGCCAAGAGAGGTGCTTCCTTAGACTCCTGACACTACTAGCAGCCTGCCACCCATTCGGTGATGGCTTGGTCCATTCCCAGCCACCAAATGTAACTTCGACCCAAAGATTTCATGTGGACAATCCCTGGGTGGCCCTTGTGCAGAGCCTCTAACACTGGCCGATGTAAGGGGGCTGGGATGACCACCCTGCTGCCCCATAGCAAACAACTCCTAAGGGACAGCAGCTCATGCTGATGAATCTGAAAGGGGTGAAACTCTGCATTTACCAGCCACTGCAGCCACCCCCTTTTTACCCAGTCGAGCACCTGGGATAATGAAGAGTCTTTGGAAGAATGTTTAGCGATGTCTGTGGCCGTAATAGGAAATTGGTGGTCGTCAATTAAGAGGATGAATTCCTCTGGCACCAGGTCTTCTTTAATGGATGGGAGTGGGCAGCAGCTCAAAGTGTCGGCATGGCTGAAGTGTTTGCCAGGGCAATAAGGTAAGGAGTATGAATAAGCCACGAGGAAAATTGCCTATCTGATCATGCAAGGTGAAAGCACCTGTGGAGTTTGACGGTTTCCTGCCAATAATCCAAGTAGGGTTTGTGGTCTGTGATCCGTGCAGATCAAAACTGTGGCCATAAAGGCATTTGTGTTAAAACTTGACGCTTGTGACAGCTGCCAAGGCTTCCTTGTCAATTCAGCTGTAGTTGCGTTCAGTGGGTAACAAAGGCTACAGGGGCTTCAGAGCCTTTTGGCAGTCTGTGGGTTTAAAACAGCCCCTATTCCATAAGGAGAAGTACCACAAGCCAAAACCAGGGGCAGGCACTTGCTGAATTGACCAGTGTCAGAAGTTAGTAATTTTTTTGACAGTTTTGAAAGTGGTGGCCTCCTTTTTTCCCCAGAAACAAGGTATCTAACAGTCTGTGCAGGGGTTCTGCAATGGAGGCTTTGTGGGGAATGAAAATGGCATATAAGTTCAATAGTCCCCAAAAGGCTTGTAGTTTGATTTTGTTGGAAGGTGTTGAAGCTTCTTTAATAGCCTTAACCTTAGCTGACATTGGATGTAACCTTTTTGAGTCTATTAGGAACCCCAAGAATTCCACTTGGGGCACAGCTAAGTGGCATTTCTCATTTTTAAGCTTAAGGCCTGCCTTTTGGAATCTTCTTAGCACTTCTCTTAAACTGTTTAGGAGATTTGGCTCATCATTGGCTGAGACAAGAATATCATCAAAATATGGAACAACTCCAGGAATTCCTTGAAATAGTCATTCCATCAAACTTTGAAATATTCCAGGGGCCGTACTAATTCCAAATTGTAACCTATGGTATTTAAAAGCACCCCAACTATTGTTTGGGCCTCGGGGCAGCATCATCTACAGGAAGTTGCTGATATGCCTGAGCCATGTCTAACTTTGCAAAAATCTTTCCATTACCTAAAAAATGCAGCAAGTGTTGCACCACAAAAACTGGGTAGGCACTTTGTTGGAGGGCCTGATTCAATGTGCACTTATAATCGGCATAGATTCTCACTGACCCATCAGCCTCGATAGGGGTCTACTGGGGTCTCCCATTGGGCATGATCCACCGGCTCAAAGATTCCCTGAGCGATGAGTTTATCAAGCTCTGCATCTATTTTTGAGCGAAGTGCGAATGGCACTTGCCTCTGTTGAGGCATCTGGGGGCACTTTAGGGGGTCCAAGTTTAAGGAAACAGGGTTTCCTTTGTACTTGCCTAAGTCCCCTTTGAAGACACTAGAAAATTCTTTTGCTAGGGTGTCAATTCCATGGCTGCTAGTGGCATGGACACCACTTATGGCTAGACCTAGAGATTCAAACCAGTCGAGGCCTAAGAGGCTAGGTAGGGACCCTTCTACCACTATGAGCTGGAATCACCCCTTGAATTCTTTGAAATTTCCCTGATAGTCTCTGAGCTTTAGGGAACGGGGTTTCAGCCTTCCCTTTGCCATCTTGGGCACCAGTCGTTTAACAATACTCCAAGGCTGACCCTGTATCAACTTCCATGAGGCAGATCTGTCCCTCAATTTTGATGGTGACATATCTTTTTCTTGATGGACAAATCAGTTTGTGCAATTTGGGGATTTATTTGACAGCTATCCCTCTGGATAGTGAAACAATCTTCCCCTTGTTTAGGGAGCTTATGTGGGGTTTCCTTGTCTATAAATTGTTTTGCCTGTGCCTTGTCTGCTGGCAATATAGCCCTAGAGACCCTAGCTAAGTGGCCCCTCTTCCCACAGCATTGGCAATTAGTGCTTTTAAACCTACAGGCTGCTCACGGATGATTTCTGCTGCAGCCTATATAGGTCACTGACTGGGGAGTCTTGTTACTGGACCACTTGTTACCTTTTGCTGTCATGAGGTGATGGATGTCATCATCAGTCATATCATCTGTGATTTCCTCTTGGTGGACTGCCATACAGTTTCCTTCCCCCGGTCAGATTGCTTGTGCCCTGGATCTCCACCATTGATTTATTTGACAGTTCTGTGGCACAAGCGTCATCTAGGGCCATCTGCAGGTTTAGGTTGGGTTTAGCTAGCCTCCTGCACTGGATTCTGAGGTCCCTCATTCCACACACCAGGTGATCAAGGAGGACATCTTCCAGATCCTTGAATTTGCAATGCAGGGCTGCCGATCTGAACCCTGCCATAAATTGGTTTACTGATTCGCCCTCCGCGATGATGGAATGCGTGGCAGCAGGCTATTCATGAGGGAGCTGGAGCATAGTGATTCTTCAGCTTGGCCATCAGAACCTCCCAGGAGACTGTTTGGACTGACTGGGGTGCCAGGAGGGCTGTGGCAGTTTCAAATATTTCTTTCCTGCTGAAATTGAGCAATAGGGCTCTCCTGTGGCTGCTTGTTAAGTCTACCAGATCGCTGGCCTCAAGGAAACAGTTGAATCACTCTATATATGATTCCCAAGTTTCTGTGGCTGCATCGAATAGCGCAAAAGTGTTTAGTGCAGCCATTCTGTCAGACCGTAAGGGGAATGCTGCGTTCCAGAGGCCAGTCACTGATAGAAAGTGATTTCAGCCCTCAGGAGTGACCCGCTCTAATGTCTCAATTCGGAGGATTTTTCAGCTTGCCTGTTGCCTCAGCTAGGGCAATCCCACCTTCGTCGCCAGTATTCTGTTCTGAGAACAGAGATGGACAAACTGAGGTGAGGCAGCTTTGAAATACGCACTAACAAGTGACAGCTCTCATTCTGCCATGAAGCTGTTGGCCCGTTTGACAGCTTCTTTTATACTGAGCTGTCAAACCGGCAGCCAATCAGGTTGCGGCAGTGTGCCCCCCTGCTGGTGCGGACCAGACAGAGAACTACAGTCATATCAAGTGTCAAATGCCTTCAAGTTCCTACAAAAGGTAAATTGCTAGAGAGTTTTTCATTAAGTACATTATGAAAATGTTGGACTTGGTCTGAGTCTTGTAGTCTTCTGATGTTGAATGACTTTCTGACAGTCCTTGGTTGCTTACAATAGAAAGGAGCTGTGTGTTGGTTAATGACCAACTGGACCAGCCTGTGATCTGTCCAGCACCCAGAGCTGCACTGATGATGTTACCTAGTTTGGGTGATAAAACATCTGCAAGAAAACAAGCTCAGAGGCCAACAAGGACCCATTTCAATCTTGAGCTACAAATATTCTCCTTTATTGGTACTCAGCACCTTGCATGGCACAGTGATGGTGACACCTTTAAGACTGCATTGACATATTATGACGTAGTCAAACAGATTGCATCAAAGTTGTTTTGTAATTGTTTGCAAGTCTAAATATTATGTTAGGGATGCAGAAGTTGGGCTTGGCATACTTGCTTAGTAGTAGTAGCCCATCGTTATTTAGTTTTCCTGCCCCATGTCTCCCAAGAACTCCATCCCAGTTATCATTATACATCCCCACCCTAGCATTTTAATCGTCCAGAATGACAGGCTTGTCAATAATGGGGTCGTTCAAATAATTTGGTCCTTGTCTTGGTCTGGACTGGTGAGAGCTGGTGCCTAGGTGCTGACAATGGTGATATACCAGGGCATGCTGAGAGAACAGTGGAACTTCATATTGCATTCATTTATTCCTGTGGGCAGAGTACAGATGTTCTTCAGCAGGGCATTTGTTTTATTACAAAACCTATTCTGTAAGTCGCACTGTCGCATTTGGATTTCCCTTTCAAAGAGAATATATTCTACTCACTGTTTCCTGTAATGAACCCTCAGCTGCCAGCCTGGTCCCACTCAGTCCCTCAATGTCAATGCTATAACAGTTTGGCTGCTATAAATGCTGTTCGTTTTTCAGGCCTTTGCACCCTCTCTATCCCGCCACAGACAGATGTCCCAGGCTCCATAAATGAGGGAATTTTTACAAGCAATGTTTAGGACACTTTTTCTACCCCCTCCCGATGCCAGAGTGGGCCATGCTATCCTAGAAGGACTATCCAGTTACACTGGAGGCTGCCAGATATCTCTGCTGCCCAAGTACTGAAGTGAATCCAAGGAACATCCATATGCAGATTTGTGACTATAACATCTGGCAGTCAACTCCACCTTTTCTTTCCCATGCCTTCATTACTGCAGGACCCACCAAATTAGGTTTACTGGGAGTATTTACAGGTGAGTTGTAGATGACAATGAATTACACAACAGAAACTAATGAGTGATTAACTGGAACAGCACAAGAACAACTACAACAATGGCAGAAGAAACCTTAATCCAGTGTCATGGAGGACCATTATGACTGGAGATCTTTCCTGGTGCAGCGGATGGCCAGGACTTGTGCTCTTAGCATTCCACAACAGCTGCTGGCTCTTCCTTCTTGACCATTGGACTGTTCATCTATCTCCTCCACTCAAACTGCCAAGCCAGACATGCTGGATAGACAAATCCCCTACCACACCAAGAGTCAAAGACTCATTGGCTACCTTCACTTGGTTTGGTCCATCTGCCAACATGGTTTACAAGGATGTGGCTAGTAGATACATTACAGCTCCTTGGAGCCACAAGTGGGACCAAACATGAGTGAGTGGGACCAACTAGGAGCACAGTAGACCTCTCCACCAGAGGTGCTACCCCTCCATGAATACCCATACATCCTCACTCAACATTTAACAGCTAACTTAATTTCAACTGCATCATTATCTGCTAATCCAGAAAGGATGGTAGAGGAAGTCTTCTACTAATTTGAAAAAAAAAAAGTCCTGGCTCAGGTACAAATCTTGAAGCTGATCCAGCAAGATCTGGCAGAACTTAAATGTGATTTAAAACAGATGCAAGGGAAAAATAGCTCATAATAGAGATCGGCTATCTGCCCATGAGCCAATTACTCAAGCCAATCATAATATTTTAGATAAATGAATTACTTAGAGTCACAATTGCACTGGAAAAAATCTACGTGTGATTGGCATTTGAAACCCTCCAAGTCATTCAAACCTGGGTGAATTTATACACTATTTGTTTCAGAAAGCTCCTCCCTTTTGGATTTTCCAGTGGAAATTGATCATGTGCTTCAAATTCATTCAACAAGAAGGAAACTTGGAACTATTTCTAATATTATTCTGTAATTCCGTCCAGTAACTGTGTTTTTGGTTTTTAATTAATTTTAATTGGGGTTTTATTAGCTTTTAATTTTTAATTGAATCTTGAATAGACAGCCGGATCTAATTATTTAATCTATTTTTAATCGTATTTATTATATATTTATTGTATGTTTTTTAGTAGGCTGTACACCGCCCCGAGTCCCTTTTTGGGAGAGGGAGCGGTATAAAATTTTGATTAAATAAATAAATAAATAAATAAAATAAGTTTCCACAAGAAATAAGATTTTTTTTCTACCCCAAGAATCACAAGGTCAACCCTGAAGTGAGTTTCTAGCCAAAATAAGATGCCAATTTATCCCGACTTTACTGAAGAAGTCTCCAAAAAGAGAAATCTTCTGAGAATAGCACAGATCAACACAACTACAATATTTTATATGCTTTCCACCACATTCTGCATTCACCAAGATCAAATTCACAGATTTGAAAACCCTTCGAATAGAGAGGCTTCTATCTTATCTTTGAAATCTACTGATAAATAAATCTGACTGTGTTTCATTCCAGGGAATCTGCTGAGGAAGAAGTTTGAGTTTGCCCGAGATTTTCAAGACTGGAAAACTATTTTTTTTTAAAGGTGCCTATCTTTCTTTTCCTACATGCCTTTCTGAGTTTTTATTATGGTTAAATTCAAGATAAAAAAAAATCTGGGCATGTTGCCAACTCTACCATTTATTTCTGCCATTTGTCTGAATTAGTAAGTTTGAAATTGTTATTATTTTTCTTTTTTGGGAAAGTTGTTTTTAGTCTTTGTGCTTAATGCAACGAAAGGTAAGGCAATGATTGCATCTATTAGAGGTCAAAGAGAAGAAATATGTAAAAATTCAATGGATATAAATTGTTAATTTTTAAAATTTTATTCTGAATTACATTCAATATAATTAAATAGATAGAACTGTATAAAATTATATAGAATTATATTATATTATTAGGGGAAAAATGGATCCAAGAAATTATAGACCAATCAGCTTGACATCAACAACTGGAAAAATCCTGCAAAATATAATCAAGTGGTGAATTTAAATGCTACAACAAACCAACTTTTATTAGTAGTGAACAAATGTTGGTTTTGTGTATCATAGAATAACAGGGACTTTGGAGGATACTAATCTAACCCGCTGCTTCAGCAGGAGCATTTAATTCTGATAGATTAATTTTATTTTAAAAGGCCTCTATATCTTTATTTAATACATTCTCTGGTTTTCTACATAGAGATTAAATAAATAATTTTTAAAATAACAGGTGGTAAACACCAGGATCAGTTGGGTTCCCAACTGAATGATACAACATACTTCTGGATTTTTTCGTACCCCAAAATTGTCAATTATATGAGTTATTCAAGAAGGGAATTTTGATCAGCGGCATTTAATAGGCTTGTATTATAGTTATACCAAAAGGTGCTAAGGATCACACACACTGTGCTCGTTATCAGGCAATTGATTAATGTTGATATGAAGATTTTAACAGCACTTTTAACACATAGATTACAGTAAATGACAATGTTCATTAAGGACCGATCGAGTAGGGATTTTTAAAAACTTGGCAGGCAGAAAACTTTCTCATTAGGTTAGTCGTGTATTTAATAGCCTTGAATAGTAAGAAAGGTCCATTTTTAATTTTATCATCAGATGCTGAAAAAGCCTTTGACAAAATATATAAATTGTACACATTTATTGTACTAAACATGTTTAGATTTCTTTTGCAATTGATAAAACGGACAAGACATATGAATCGCCCCCATCCAAAGTGAAGGCTAAGAGCATGTTTCTCCCACTTTCCCCGTGTGGAATCCATGGCTTGTGCTATTGGACAACCTTGGGAGAGCTACAGAGTAGTATATAGCTCAGCTGAACACTTGCAGAAAACGTGTTTTGCTTATTTCTAAACCAACTACTATTCCAATATAGATTGCAAATGATTGACACCTTTAGTACAAACAATAGCAGAATACTATATTAATAGGTCCAAATCAGAATTCATGCCAACAAGTAAAAACTTGGTTACCCATTTATTTAGGGAATATCAATTCCATATTTGTACTGAATCCTTTAAATATCTAGATATGTGTATATTAAAAAGATATGACTCTGTAACATGTAATATAAATGAGAAGATTCCTTTAGATATCAGTACAGGTAGTCCTCAACTTTCAAGAGTTCATTTAGTGACTGTTCAAAGTTACAAAGCACTGAAAAAAACAACATGGCCATTTTTCACACTAATGATCATTTCAGCATCCGCCTGGTCATATGATCAAAATTCAGACACTTGGCAATTAGTTCATATTTCTGACATTTGCCGGGTCCTGGAGTCACATGACCATCTAACAACCTTCTGACAAGCAAAGTCAGCATAGAAGCTTGATTCATTTAATTAACCGTGTTATCAACTTAACAACTGCACTTAATGAAACGGAATGTCATAAAATGGGGTAAAACTCACTTAACAAATGTCTCAGCAACAGAAATTTTGGGCTCAACTGTGCTTGTTAGCCAAGGACTACTTTGAAGAAAGATGAACAGTCTCAAAATGAATGTTATCCCCAGATTAATTTATATTCTGAGAGGAATTCTAGATCACATATCTGGAAAATATTTTCAGAAAATTTCTATGGGGTTCTTCGATTGCAAGAATACCTTACAGAAAATGCAATCACCAATAGGAAGGATTCGGTTTTCCAAATCTGGAGCTGTATCATCACCTATTATAAAGTACCAAATATTGGAAGCCAACAAATAATGGCAATTTTCTGAATTGGACAACTTTGGAATACACACATATAGCAGCTTAGACTGGAGGAACAGTATTAGGATTTAATACTAACATTGTGCAATGCCAGGTCCGCCATTAACAAGGCTCCCCTGATTTACGATCTTATTCAGGAGGAGGGTGAGGACCTGGCAGGTATTACTGAAACCTGGTTGGGCCCAGAGGGTGGTGTTCCTCTGGGTCAGATGTGCCCACCAGGTTTCCTTGCTTTCCATCGGCCAAGGTCCCAGGGCAGGGGTGGGGGGTGGCGGCCATTATTAAATAAATTCTTCGTCCTAGGGAGGCCACTGTTCCTCAGACGGCTGGTTGTGAGTCTCTCTTTGTGAAGTGGGGCAGGGGGTTCAGATGGGCCTTTTGGTAACGTACCTGGCTCCCTGCCACATATCATCAGCCCTGCCCTGGCTCCTTGAGGTGATAGCTGGGCTGGCAGTTGAGACCCCTAGGCTTTTAGTCATGGGGGATTTCAACCTGCCTTCACTCGGTGAGACCTCGGGGGTGGCTCGGGAGTTCATGGCTTCCATGGTGGCCATGAACCTGACCCAACTAGTTTCTGGCCCCACTCACATCGGGGGACACACGCTGGACCTGATTTTTGTCTCTGCTCAGTGGTTGAATGATCGTAGCTTTGGGGATATAGTTATAAAACCCTTGTCATGGTCTGATCATTCTCTTCTTAGGCTTGACTTCTGTGCCGCCACCCCCCACTGCAGGGAGGCGGAACTGAGGAGATGGTTCCACCCCAGGCGCCTGATGGATCCTGAACAGTTCCAGACGGAGCTTGGGCCATTTCCTGAGACTCTGGCTCGCAGCTCGGCTGAAGACTTAGTGGCCACCTGGGATAGGTTGGCCGCTGAGGCTCTTGACCAAGTTGTGCCTTTCCGACCTCTGACTCGGCACAGATCCCATCCAGCTCCGTGGTTTATGGAGGAGCTGAGGGAGATGAAGTGCCAGAAAAGATGTCTGGAGGGTGTCTGGAGGGCCAGTCGCACCGAATCTCACCGGACACAGGTGAGGTCCTATATTAGGACCTACCTAATGGCAATGGAGGCAGCGAAGCATTCGCACTTCTCCGCCCTTATTGTGTCAGCAGAAAATCGGCCTGCTGCCCTGTTTAGAGTGACCCGCTCCCTGCTTGAGCCGAGAGCACGGGAACACCTCTTGCAGGGCAGGGCAGAGGAGTTTTCCCAATTTCTGCATGATAAAATCACTCAGATTCGAGGCGAGCTGGACTCCAGTTGGGTGGTCCCGGGGGAGGTGGCCAGGGCAAGTCTTGAGATGGTTATCTGGGAGGAGTTCGATCCTGTGACCACCGAGGGCGTGGACAGGTTGCTGGGGCGGCTGAACACCACCACGTTTGTTGGACCCGTGTCCCTCCTGGTTGGTTTCTACCTCCAGTGAGGTGACACGAGGCTGGCTCCAGAGGATTGTCAATGCTTCGTTGAGAGAGGGGTCGCTCCCTACCGCCCTGAAAACGGCGGTGGTGTGGCCTCTCCTCAAGAAGCCTGCCCTGGACCCAGCGCTTTTGAATAACTATCGTCCAGTCTCCAACCTCCCCTTTGTGGCAAAGGTTGTGGAGAGTGTGGTGGCGTTTCAGCTCCCTCAGTACCTGGAGGAAACGACGTATTTAGATCCCTTCCCATCGGGCTTCAGGCCCAGGCACAGTACTGAAACAGCATTGGTCGCGTTGGTTGATGATCTCTGGAGGGCCCGTGACAGAGGTTATTCCTCTGTCCTGGTCCTATTAGATTTCTCGGCAGCTTTTGATACTATCAACCATAGTATCTTAGTGCAGCGGCTGGAGAGGTTGGGAATTGGAGGTACCGTCTTGCGGTGGTTCTCCTCCTTCCTCTCTGACCGCTTGCAATTTGTGTTGACAGGGGGGGAGAGGTCCACCCCTAGGCCCCTCATTTGTGGGGTGCCTCAGGGATCGGTCCTCTCCCCTCTCTTGTTCAACATTTATGTGAAGCCGCTGGGGGAGATCATCCGTGGTTTTGAAGTAAAGTGTCATCTTTATGCGGATGACACTCAGCTTTACATCTCTACCCCAAACCACCCCAACGATGCTGTGGAGGTTATGTCCCGGTGCCTGGAGGCCGTGCGGAATTGGATGGGTGAGAACAGGCTTCAACTCAACCCTTCCAAGACTGAGTGGCTGTGGTTTCCGGCGTCCCGATATAGTCAGTTGACTCCATCGCTGGCTATTGGGGGTGAGATTTTAGCCCCCACAGAGAGGGCTCGCAATCTAGGCGTCCTCCTAGATGTACGGCTGTCATTAGAAGATCATATTACAGCCATCTCCAGGGGGGCTTTTCATCAGGTTCGCCTGATGCGCCAGTTGCGGTCCTTTCTCGATCGGGACGCCTTACGCACGGTCATGCTCTCGTCACCTCCCGCCTGGATTACTGTAACGCCCTCTACATGGGGCTCCCCCAGGGGAGCACCCGGAGGTTGCAACTGGTACAAAATGCGGCCGTGCGGGTGGTTATGGGGGCGTCTAAAAGCTCTCATGTGATGCCTCTCCTGCACGAGCTGCATTGGTTGCCGGTGGCCTTCCGGGTGCGCTTTAAGGTTCTGGTTTTGACCTTTAAAGCGTTCCATGGCATCAGACCAGGCTATCTGCAAGACTGCGTTCTGCCGGTAGTCTCCCACCGACCTGTGCGCTCCCAAGGGAGGGCCTCCTTCGGGTCTCAATGGCCTCCATGTGCCGCCTGGTGACCCTGAGGAACAGGGCCTTCTCTGTGGGGGCACCCGCTCTCTGGAATGGGCTCCCCCCTGAGTTGAGAACGACCACCGACCTGAGGGTGTTCAGGCATGATTTGAAGACCTGGCTCTTTGAGCAGGCCGGCCTGGGCTGATCTTAAATTGATTTTTAATGGGGTTTTAATTATGGTTTTAATGTTGGGATTTTAGATTTGGAAGCAGCTTATATTTAATTCTATTTTAAGTTTTGTATATGTGTTGTTTTAGTAGACTGTGCACCGCCCTGAGTCCTTCGGGAGAAGGGCGGTATATAAATTGAATAAAATAAATAAAATAAAATAAAATAAAATAAATAAATAAATAAATATATGAAACTCTAGTATTTCAGTCTTAAAAATGATAGGAAAGATGTATAAGAAAAAATAAAAAAGATTTCACCCTTTTATCCATGCTAAATTTATTTTATCTGATAGATGATGAAGATGAATTTTTAACATATGCTTTGTTAAGAGTTAAATATCATCCATCAGATGTAACCCAATAACAATATTTACAATTGTTTGGACTTGTTGTGTTTTCAAGCTTCTGAGACACCTGAGATGCTAGAACAGCCTGTTAAACCCTTTAAAACTAAAAAAAAATCCTACTCTTAGTTTCTTTAGATGTTTACTAATTCAAATTGATAAGCAGAAGTTAAGAATGAGTGGAATAAAGAATTAGATATTGCATAAACAATTAGTGTTTTAACTTCTATAGCAAAGTATCATATTATGACTTAAAATAATTAGAATTTAATTGGACTCCATTATGTTTGCATGATATTATTTAAAACAGCTTTTTGTTGATGATAACATAAGGATATTTTTTTCTTTAAAACACATGGTTTTGCTTATATATATACTTACTTTTTATTTCCACTACATTTCTGCTTTATTGTATAATAGAGAAAGTAGAAGTATGCTTGGAAATACAAAGATGAAAAAACGAACATTTCTAAAAGCATACAATGTTATTTAGATTGAAGACTGCTTGATCTGGAGAACTACCAGGAACAATACAACCAAGGTTAACAGTGAATATATCAGTGTATTCAGACCTTTAGTGATTCAATTGGCTCCTGTCCACAAAAACGGATCCAGATTTATGAGAGTTTAAGTCTATTTGAAAGCTATACAGTTTATTTTAGCTTTCTATAAGCTGAAACTCTGCTGTGTAGCATAAAATAATTTATTCAAGTAAGGGGTTCTTATTTTTTTTTCCATTTTTTGGATTTTTATTTTAAATATACATCAACATTAATACATGAACAGTGTGGAATCTGGATATCATTCATTTTGATACAAATAACAATAATATTAATAATATTTATTTCATTAGTCAAACTTATATAATCTTAGTATTAATATACATGTTCGTTTTAAAATAGTTGTTCAATATTTCGATATTCCATTTTAATGCCAATCACAATATTATTTGAGCATACATAGTAATACCTTCTTTCAACCTCTAATCTTTCCATCTAATTATTGCTTTTATTCTATTATATAAAAATATGTATGCTACTATTCTACCTATTTCTTATTTCTACCTCTGTTCAAGCTCCTAGTCAGCCCCCCATTACTACCCCTAGTGTTAATACACATGTTTATATTAAGATATAGTCCTTCGTTATTTAGTTACTCAATATTTCAATACATTCTAGTGCCAATTTAAACATATATCTTTTGACCTCTAATCTTTCCATCTGACTACTGCTTTATATAAAAGTGTGTATTCTCTATTCTAGTTTTTAATCAGGCCATCATTATATGAAAAAAATAGAAGAAAATGTTTCCTTTCTCTCCATCATCTCTTGTTTAAGATTTCAATTCTTATTAGTTTTTTAGCCTGCCTCCCATACTCCTCTCTTGAATTTTTATCCCTATCTATCTATGTCTTCACTATTCAATCTAAGTATTTCTCCCATCTCTATCCTCCTATGTTGCCAGGCTTCCCTTTCAAAAGTATCTTCCTGCTTATCCAATTCCATTTTTAAATCTCTTAAAATACTTTCCCCTTGGTTTATTGATCAGCCTTTATTATCTTCATTGTCTTCTTCTCATCTTCTTGCTTTATTTGCTGATTTGTCTGTTCTATCTTTTCCTCCATTCTTTCTGTTGTCTCCTCTCTTTCCTGGACTTTTTTATCTTCATTCATTATCAGTTATAGGGCAGTTTCTATTTTCTCATTTATGTCTTGCAATAGGTTCTTTATATCTCTGTGATTCTTTGTCATAGTATCCTTAATGCTATGGAATATCAATGCCATTTTAAAAAAAAATTCACTCATTTCCTCATGGTGGAGCATCTTGTCTTATTTTAATAAGTCTCGTTCTTACTCAATAGTCCAAAAACAATATATTCAAGACTAATATTGCTCATCCCAGAGTACAATAATCATAGTTCTTTATATCCCAGGATTATTCAATCAGTTCCATTTAGGTAGTCCATGAAGCTTTCCAAAAATCAAAAGTCACTTTACTTTATTTAAAAGTCTTCCTTATTCTCACACTTGGATCTCCAATAATCATAAAGTAGATAATTAAATAAATAAATAAAGTACGCTGATGATACTCAGCTGTACATTTCTATCCCAGGCCACCCCAACGAAGCCATTGAAGTGATGACCTGGTGCCTGGAGGCTGTGCGGGGCTGGATGGGGCGAAACAGGCTTCAGCTCAACCTGGCCAAAACCGAGTGGCTGTGCTTTCCGGCACCCCGATACAGCCAGCTAGTTCCATCACTGACTGAGGGGGGGAAACTCTTACCCCCACTGACAGGGCATGCAATTTGGGTGTCCTCCTGGACGTACGGCTGTCATTAGAAGAACAAATCGCGGCCGTCACCAAGTCCGTAGGATCTACCAGTTGTGGCCCTTTCTGGATCAGGATGCACTTCGCACAGTCACATCCGCCCTCGTTATCTCCCGCCTAGACTATGCCAATGCTCTCTACATGGGGCTCCCCTTGAAGAGTATCCGGAGGCTCCAGCTGGTGCAGAATGCGGCCGCGTGGGTGGTTTTGAGGGCTTCTTGGGGCTCTCATGTTACACCACTCTTGTGTGAGCTGCATTGGCTCCCGGTGATCTTTCAGGTACGTTTCAAGGTATTAGTTACCATCTTTAAAGCGCTCCATGGCTTGGGACCTGGGTATTTGCGGGACCACCTACTGCCACCATCAATCTCCCGTCGGCCAGTACGCTCCCATAGAGTGGGTCTCCTCGGGGTTCCACCGGCTGGATGGCTGGCGACTCCGAGGGTGCGGGCCTTCTCTTTGGGGGCGCCCTCCCTCTGGAACAAATTACTCCCGGAGATGAGGATCATCCCTGACCTTTTGACCTTCCGGCGCGCGTTGAAAACTCATCCTTTGCTATATTTGAGTCTTCCTCATTCTAAGGATTGTACACATATATATATATATACGTTTACATTTTCTATTCCATCAAACCGGTCTGGCCTAGGGTTTTTCATTTACTTTAAATTTGGTCATAATTGCTCTTAGTCCTTACTTTTTAAATCCTTGCCCCATCCCATTTATTTAACAATCAAATTTATTCTTTAATTATCCTAATTATTGTATTTTCAACATATTTCTAATGTCTGTACACCGCCCTGAGTCCCCCAAGGAGAGGGGGCAGCATATAAATCTTGAAAATAAATAAATAAAATAAATAAAAATAATTATAGAACAGTAGGTATCACCACAGTCCTCCAGATGAATATTGTTTATTTCTCTTATCAGAAATTTTCCCAGGCTTGACTTCCGGTTTGTTCCTAGTCGGTGTTCGTATGGAATCCGCAATCATCGCGGTTTCACCCAAGCTCACTTGCTGGAGGGTCCCGATTGGGACCGGAGCCACCCTGGTGGGGTGGTGAAGAAGAGGGAAATTGCCTGGAGGATCGAGAGGAGCTGCAACTCCCTTCCCTGACAGGAAAATCCCTCCCAAAGGCAAGCTGCAGCAGTGGTCTTAAAATGGCCGCCACGAAGACAAAGAACATTCCAGGAAACTAAGTTCTGTGCTGGAGAGAGAAGTAGCGGGCAGAGTATGAACCAAGCAAAGGACATCACTTTTGAGGTGCCCCGATATCAAATTAAAGGGCTATTTTGGAGGAAAGTGTGTGGAAGGGGCAACCAGATTTTGAATTTGGATTTGACTACTCTATTGGACTAATCTGGAGGAGAAATTAAAAGGAAAATACATTAACACAACAAAAAAAATTAATTTAAAAATTAAACTGGACAGATATTGAACTGTGGGCACTTAAAGGGTATAACTAAATGCTGGAATTGAGTGTGTTGAAAAGAATAGCTAATGATTGAAATTTTTTGAACTTAATAAAAGTATTATATTCAACAAAGAAAGTTAAAAAGAAAAAGATTCAAGAGCACCACCTGATGGTACAGGAAAATTTTAGTATGTTTTAAAATGAGTGTCTGGTCTTTTTGAGACTGTGGATAGGACTATATTGAGGATGGGGGGGGTCACCGGGGAGGGTGAAATTAAATCTATTGATACGGTGAGGGGGAGAGGCAGATTTGGCAGTTATAGGGGGCCATATTCTGTTTTGGGAGCGCGCCCTCGCTGCCTGTCGGCTGTGGCGCGCTCCGACCCCCTTGTCATCTCCCGTTCCCCAGGGGGTCTGAGCAATCGGGCCCTGGGCCTTCGGCTGATGTTATGTAACGCCAGGTCCGTTGTTAATAAAGCCCCTCTCATCCACAATTTGATTTGTGAGGGGGGCGCGGACCTGGTGGGTGTTACCGAGACCTGGCTGGGACAGGAGGGGGGAGTCCCTCTGGTGGAGATGTGCCCAGCCGGGTTTCGGGTCTTTCATCGGCCGAGGGCCCAGGGGAGGGGAGGGGGGTTGCGGTGGTTATTAAGGAAGATCTGTGTCCCAGGGAAGCCACTGTGTCTCAGACGACCGGGTGTGAGCTCCTTTTCGTGAAGTTCGGTCCCAAGGTTCAGGTGGGCTTGCTGGTCGCATACCTGGCTCCCTGCTATGCGGCAGCGGCCCTGCTTGAGCTCCTTGAGGTCATAGCTGGCGTGGCAGTTGGGACCCCCAGGCTTATGGTCATGGGGGATTTCAACTTGCCATCTGCCGGCGGTGCCTCGGGGATTGCTCAAGAGTTCATGGCATCCATGACGGCCATGGGCCTGACCCAGTTAATTCGGGACCCTACTCACGTGGGAGGTCACACCTTGGATCTGGTTTTTGTCTCTGATCAGTGGCAGAGTGATCTGGGTATAGGGGATATAGTTGTGGAACCCCTGTCATGGACGGATCACTCGCTCCTGAAGCTCGATTTCCGTTCCGCACCCCCTGACCGCAGGGAGGCGGGACCATTAAAATGGTACCGCCCCAGGCGCCTGATGGACCCTGATAGGTTCCTGACGGAGCTTGGGCCATTTCCCGAAGCTCACACACACAACTCGGTTGAGGGCTTGGTCGCCACCTGGGATAGAGTGGCTGCTGGGGCCCTTGACCGAGTTGTGCCCTTGCAGCCTCTGACCCGGTGCCGATCCCAGGTGGCTCCCTGCTTTTCTGAGGAGCTAAGGGAGATGAAGCGCCGGAAAAGACGCCTAGAGAGCTGTTGGAGCGCTAGCCGCTCTGGGTCTGACCGAACACTATTACAATCTTATATCAAGACGTATTTAGTGGCGATAAGGATGGCGAGGAGGTCTTACCTCTCCACCCTTATTGCGTCTGCGGAAAACCGCCCAGCCGCCCTGTTCAGGGTGACCCGCTCCCTCCTGGAGGTGGGAGCGCGAGAGGACCCCTTGCAGGGACGGGCTGAGGAGTTTTCTAGGTTTCTGCAGGACAAAATCGCTCAGATCCAGGATGAACTGGACTCCGACTGGGCATCTCCGGACGGGGGGGCGGGGGTTTATATCGGTGAGGTCAATTGGGTTGAGTTCGATCCTGTTACCGTGGAGGACGTGGACAGGATACTGGGGGGGGGGGGCTGAATGCCACCACCTGTTTGCTGGACCCGTGCCCCTCCTGGCTGGTCCTGGCCACTCGGGAGGTGACACGAGGCTGGTTCCAGGGTATTATAAACGCTTCCTTGAGAGAGGGGCTGTTACCCGCCGCCTTGAAAGAGGCGGTGGTGCAGCCCCTCCTCAAGAAACTGTCCCTGAACCCAGCATTGTTATCTAATTATCGTCCTGTCTCCAACCTTCGCTTTGTTGCGAAGGTTGTTGAGAGTGTGGTGGCACGTCAGCTCCCGCAGTACCTGGATGAAGCGAGTTATCTCGACCCGCTCCAATCGGGCTTCAGGCCCGGGCACAGCACGGAGACGGTGTTGGTCACGTTGGTGGATGACCTCTGGAGGGCCCGGGACAGGGGTTGTTCCTCTGTCCTGGTCCTGTTAGATCTCTCAGCGGCTTTTGATACTGTCGACCACAGTATCCTATTGCGGCGGTTGGAGGGGTTGGGGGTGGGGGGCACCGTGTTGCGGTGGTTCACCTCCTTCCTCTCCTACCGTTCACAATTTGTATTGACGGGGGGGCAGAGATCGGCCCCGAGGCCCCTACTATGTGGGGTCCCTCAGGGGTCGGTGCTCTCGCCCCTAAAGGAAGGGTGCAAAAGGAGAAACAAAATGAAATGTGAATGACAAAAAACATTTATGTAAAGCCGCTGGGTGAGGTCATCCGTGGCTTCGGGGTGGAGTTCCATCAGTACGCTGATGATACTCAGCTGTACATCTCCACCCCGGGCCACCCCAACGAAGCCGTCGAAGTGATGTCCCGGTGCCTGGAGGCCGTGCGGAGTTGGATGGGTCGTAACAGGCTTCGTCTCAACCCGACCAAAACCGAGTGGCTGTGGTTTCCTGCGCCCAGATACAGCCAGCTGGTTCCTTCGCTGGCCGTGGGGGGAGAGGTTTTGACCCCCGTGGAAAGGGCGCGCAACTTGGGTGTCCTCCTGGACGTACGTCTGTCTTTAGAAGAACACATAGCAGCCGTCGCCAGGGGGGCTTTTTATCAGATTCGTCTGATCTACCAGTTGCGGCCCTTTCTGGATCTGGGCGCACTTCGCACAGTCACTTCCGCCCTCGTTACCTCCCGCCTGGATTATTGCAATGCTCTCTACATGGGGCTCCCCTTGAAGAGTCTCCGGAGGTTGCAGTTGGTCCAGAATGCAGCCGCGCGGGTGATCGTGGGTGCCCCTCGGAGCTCCCACGTTACACCGCTTCTCCGCAGGCTGCACTGGCTTCCTGTGGCCTTCCGGATTCGATTCAAGGTGGTACTGATGGTATTGTCAGCCTTCAAGATTTCTTCCTTTATTTCCTTTCTTATGCTTGCATCTTTCGGCTGCCATAAGTAACGGGAGGGGGCAGTGGGCCATGATATATTTGGGAAGCGTGCTGGAGTGAGTAGGAAACGAAACTGTATATCTAGGGGAGGGGGAGTCTTGCTTAAGTTTCTATTCCTTGCTTTTCTATTCTTTGCTATGCGCAACCGCGACTCTTTATCAAACTATGCCAAGGTCAACGGACAGAGGCCTCATCACCACCTGAAGATGCCCACATGATGTTATGCACGATTTCCCATTGGAGGAGCAATATGGACTGTTGGGGGTGGGAACGTTGCCATCACTTTGTATATGTGGTTTTCGCGCTCATTTCCTCAGATTCAGAATTCTTTTGTTGCTACCACTTTGATTTCCAGTAAAAGATATCTTTACTCTAACAATTGGAGTTTAAGTGTTTCTTTCTTGGACTTTGAAGGGAGCACCTGCTGACAGGTATTTAAAGTGCTCCATGGCTCGGGACCTGGGTACTTACGGGACCGCCTACTGCCATCGTCAACCTCCCGCCGCCCAGTACGCTCCCACAGGGTTGCCCTTCTTGGGGTATTGCCGCCCGGCCGTTGTCGGCTGACGGCCCCGAGAGTTCGGGCTTTCTCTGTGGGAGCTCCCTCCCTATGGAATGATCTCCCCCCAGAGATACGGGCCATGACAAGATATTCTGACCTTCCGGCGCGCAGTTAAAACCCTATTTTTTAGACAGGCTGGCCTGGCCCAGTAATCAGGTTTCGGTTTTTAAACTTAATTCAGTTTTAATAATAAATTTTTAATTTTTATTCAGATCCCTGACTTTATATTTCTAAATTTAATTTTGATGGGACACAGCCGGACCAATCGCGTTTAATATATTTTTAATTGTATTTATAGTGTATTTATTATGTGTTTTTAGTAGGCTGTACACCGCCCCGAGTCCCTTTTTGGGAGAGGGAGTGGTATAAAAATATGATAAATAAATAAATTTGGATTTTGGAACTTGAAATAAAATAAAAGGAACTTTACTATTGCCAGTAATTTGGGAAACAGTTGAGAGGCTAATTAGAAGATTTTGAATAAAGATTCAAGAGTATGAATTCTTGAAAATAAACTCAAAAGATATTGGTTGAAATATAACTGGACTCTGGGATTGAATATATCTACGAAAGCTTTTAAGGAAGAGGAAAGAAAAAGAAAAAAGGAGAAGATATAATGGAGGAGCTACTTGTTGATATAAGACTGGATTCACAAGACATAATATCGGATATGCAAGATACAAGGGATACGATAAAAATCAAATGTGTAATTATGTACTACAGAAATTAGAAATGGCGATTCAGCATACACAAGCACATAATAAACCAGAGGGGGAGGAGTTTTATAAAGAAGAAGCCAACTTAGAAAGACAAATTAACAAAAATTATTTAAGCGGGGGGGGGGAAGGAATTAGAATTTAAAATGTGTGGTCTGATGGGATGATCAAAGGGAGAATGGTTCAGAAAATGGCTAAAGAGAGAAGGAAAAAGTAGAAAAAGGCGGGAGGTGCATGCACATGCACAGTGGAGCTGAGCTGGGCGATGGCACACATGTCCACAGAGAGGGCCCTGCATGCCATAGGTTCGCCACCATGGACCTATACTTACTAAGAGACCCAGTTTGGTGTAGTGGTTAAAGTACCTTAGGCAGAAACCTACCTAGGTAACCTTGAGCCAGTCATTCCTTCTCAGTCCTAGGAAAGAGCCAATGGTAAACCACTTCGGAACCATCTGGGCAAGAAAACTGTCAAAACTTATCCAACTAGTCTCTGAGAATCAGACCACTTTGAACAGACAAAAAAATATTTGGGGAGAAAGTAGTGAACTATAGACTTGAGACAAAAGCTAAAATTTTTGGAAGATGATAATCTCTTGAACTACCTACCAAGTATATGGAATTTGACAAATGGAAAACATACATGGATCAACCAGTGCAACAGCTTGCCTTCAGATGTTATGGATACTCCATCATTGGGAGTTTTAAGAAAAGACTTGACAACCATTTGTACAGAATGGTATAATCTCCTGCTTGAGCAGGGGGTTGGACTAGTCCCCAACCTTTGCAGCTTGGTAGTCTAGCTTGCTGTCAGGGGAGGAACTGTGAATGCACGCAGCCCTTATGTGAGTGGTGGGCCACCATGCATGCACACAAGTGCCCTCTGGCTTGCAGCTCGCACAAGTTGAGCTGTGCAGTCAATCATTCATACGGCCCAATTTAAAATAGGCCACAGCTCGGTAGCGGGCAGTGATCCAGGGACTGGGGATCCCTGGACTAGATGACCTCTGTTGTCCCTTCTAACTCTTGTTATTCTGTAATTCTGTAATCCATGCCATTCCTATTTCTGAAAGACTGATATTGCAAAGCCGCATTTATTGAATGGATTTTAGATTTGATTGGAATCTCCAACTATGAGGATTGCTTAGAGATGTAGATTTTGAAATACCCTGATTCATTGATACAAAATAGAGTAGGTTTTTTAAAAAGGGGGTTGGACTAGTCCACAACCTATGTGGCTTGGTAACCTAGCTTGGGGGGGAAGGGAACTGGGCCATGTGTGAGTGCCTAGAGCCCTTTGCGTGAGTGATGGGCCAATGTGCATGCACTGTACAGTTATATAAATGTATTAGAAAGTATCATTTAGGTACTTGAATTATACAATAGGTATGTATATACAGAATTGTAACTGTTGTTATATAGTGATATTATGGTTTGTTGCTTCTAGGTTTTGTTTCTGTTGCATTTTTTATTTTGTTGAAGCATTTTTTTGCATACTCTGTGAATTTATGTATATTTCCATTATAATTATTATTGTGTTTTTTTTCTTTTCCTATAAATGTAAAAAAAAAGAAAGCAAATCTGGTCTAGAGACAGTGGCATCTCCAAGCCAGAGGACATCCCACCTGATATGGTTCTTCTTTGGCTGCGTCCTACAACTGGCCGCTGGACCTCAGGAATTATTGTTGCCAAAGACTAGCAAACAGGGGCTTCACTTCTGCCTTTCTTCACAAATATGTACCCAGCCACCCAGCCACACACACACACACACACACAGAGCTTACAATTGGCCTTGTATCTATAGGTAACCAAGCTGCCACCACAATTTTCTACTACGTTGTACTAATGTAATGTAAACTGTGCTAATTCGAACGTAGCACAGAATCCTAAACAAACTAAAAAAAATGCAAAACAGCTTGTAAATTAAACAGGAAGGGAAGTCAGTGCTTCTGAGTGTTCTCCTCTCACCGGATCCTTCTCAAATGATGCTCCCTGTGATTTAGCCTGCCTCTC